>JALNQA010000141.1:0-29980 GCA_028456235.1 Ophiosphaerella narmari | reverse complement strand
TAATATTAATAGCTATTTAAAAGATCGAGAAGAATTTATAAAATTACTAAGTTTAGCTTTATATCTATTAGTAGCTTGTCCTATTAGAGGAACCGAAGTAGAAACTATAAAATATATAAATACAATAGAATATAGTAATAGAAATATATATATAGATAATACTAGTAAACTAATTAGAATAGAGACAAGCTATAGTAAATTAAATAATATAAGAGGAAATAATAATAATATAGTAAGATTTCTAAGTCCTAAATTAAGTAATATATTAAAAGTTTATTTAATAATAGTAATTCCTTTCTATAACTTTATAAACTTTAAAGTATTTAATATTAAAAGGATAAATCCCTATATTCTAGAGTATAATAATAAGATAGTAAGTAGTTTAGTAATATCAAATCTATTAGGATTAAAGAGTTTAGAAATTTTAAAAGCTAGAATTACTATTAATAGCTATAGGCAGCTATATAAATATATATTAAATAGTAGATTAAATCTAGATATTAATCTAGAGGAAGAAGAAGATAATATCGAAGATAATATAAAAGATATACTATTTAATTACTCTACTAGAACAAGTTTAATAAGTTACGCTAAAGAATATAAGTTATTTTTAAATAGAAACGCGTATATAGAGCAAAAATCTATAGATTTTACTACTAAAGTTTTTAACTTTTTAGAACTAAATAATAGAGATTTAAATAAAAGTAAAAACTATTATAATCCTATACCCCTAGTGTTATTCGGTAGAGGGCACGGCGCGGTAGAGGGCACGGCGCAGTAGAGGGCACGGCGCAGTAGAGGGTACGGCGTAGTAGAGGGCACAGCGCGGTAGAGGGCACGGCGTAGTAGAGGGTACAGCGTACTAGATATTCTAGACTATAGTCTATACCCTATGTTTATATCTAACATATTACACTAGATATACTTCTATATCTAGTTCCTAGAGCTATATTATTAAGTTTACCTAAATTTACCTATCTATAGTCTACATTTACCCTAGAGAGTATTTTTCTCCTACAACTCCGACGTTAAATTAGGTTAATTCTACCTTTCTATACCTACTCGTATTTAATAGAAGTACTATCCTACACCTATAACCTAATTCCTATACTATTTGCAAGAGACTATGTAACCCTATATATAACTAGGAACAAAACTTCTCCTTACTTATCTAAGTTGCGTGTATAATCTTACTATTTGATAAAAATACATCTTTAAGAATATCTTGTATCGTTTTCTTAAGGATATAGTAGCCCTTAGTTCCCTTTCTTAGTACTACTACATAGAGGTTATTCTATCTCTATAAATTTAGTACTACTAACGCTATCGTACGAGTAGGGTAGCAAATCTAGAGATTGTTGTACATTATACTATATATAGGGCGCAATCTCAACTTCTTCTACTTGTACCCCTTAACTATAGCACGGAGGTTTATTATAAATTTATAACTTAATAGTCTAAGATATAGAGTATAGTAATCTAGCTTAAGCTCTAATACGATAGGAGCCTATAAGCTAAGGTTGTTTACATAGTTTATTAGTTAATCTAAACTAGAATAACTTTTTTTAGACGTGCTATAGCTGTTAGTATTTTGTATTGCTACTACGTCCTAAGTAATACATACCTATTGTAGATAAAACTATATTTAGCGCAAGTATAAAAATTATAGCACTATAGCTTAACGTATAGCTATACTACTAGTCCTAGCTCTATAATATATTCTATTAAATTACGCTTAAAAAGATTATCTCTTCTTGCGCTAGGGTTTATTTTATCTATAAGTTCTAGAAGGTCGATAACAAATACTATATTAGAAAGTAATAAAGTATATAGAGTTTGTAATTAACTATAGGCTTGTAAGGACTTAGCATACTACTAAACTAAACTAAAAAGGGGCTAATAGCTAGTTAAGCTATTGCAGTAGTATATAATATATATACTAGTTATTATTGCTTGAAGTTCCTTAGAACTCGCTTAGGGTTGTACTAAGTTGTATGCAGGGGAATATACTAGCCGACAGAGCTAGCAACACTAGTTACTCGGCCTAGTAGAACTAGTCGACAGCGCTAAGCCTACCCAATCTAGCTCCCCGCCCTAGACCCCTTACACGTCTCCGTCCTCTAAGACCAAGCTGTCCTCAGCGGTTTAAAACATGTGACACTGGCTATTATCGAGGGAATGAGATAATTCAAACTAAACTAGATACAATTATTTCCCTAAAGCAACTTTAGTACTATAAAATATATAGTATATTCGTCCCAAAACAATTTAGTAACGATGTTAGGCTTTTGGGGCGAGACCCGGGTTCGAACCAACGACTCTAGGGCAACTAGCTATTTTGTAAGGACTTAGCATACTACTAAACTAAACCAAAAAGGGGCTAATAGCTAGTTAAGCTATTGCAGTAGTATATAATATATATACTAGTTATTATTGCTTAAAGTTCCTTAGAACTCGCTTAGGGTTGTACTAAGTTGTATACAGGGGAATATACTAGCTAACAGAGCTAGCAACACTAGTTACTCGGCCTAGTAGAACTAGTCGACAGCGCTAAGCCTACCCGATCTAGCTCCCCGCCCTAGACCCCTTACAAGGCTAGAGGCTTAGCGCCCTAGTTAGTACGCTATAGATTTCCTGTTAATACAACAATACGCAAGAAGCTATCCTTATAGAAAAGTAGTATAAACTTTCCTCTATTAGCAGCAGACATTTCCTATATAGGTAGGAAGATAATTTTCCTCTATAGATATACTATAGCTACTAGTCTAACTCCCTATCTACAATCTATAATCTAGGTTGTCTTTATACCTATAAGCCCTAGGAGACCTATAAGCTAGTCTATATCCTAGATAAAGGAACTTAATACTACTTTATTAAGTTTATTAACTTAAAGAACCTCTAGTATTGTAATTTTATTCTACTACTATTTTCCTAACACTTTTATAACCTTAAGTATACTATATATATAGAATATATCTACTCCTTTAATATAGGTACGAGGGCGTTTAAAGTATAAGTAAGTAAAGCCTAGGTATAGTATATCCTCTTATTGCCTTTTTTTAGTTTTTTCTTTATTGTTTATTTTGTTCTAAACCTATAAATTAGCTAAAATAAACTATAGGGGAAGGCTGTTATATATAATTAGCGAGTATTATAGTACTAATATATCTTTGTTACTAGAGCCTATTAAATCTATTTCTTCTACTATTTAGTAGAAACTGTAAATAGGCATTATAATTAGTAGAGTATTAAAATATTACTAATAGCGAAAACTATAAAAAAAAAAAGAGGTAAGTATTAGATTAACTACAATGTAGGTAAACAGGTACTAAATACATACTAGAATAGTAGATATATTTCTATCCTACTCTATTATATCCTATATAATTAGCCTATACAATATACCCTCTACAGCCTAATCTATACTACGACGTACCCTCTACAGCCCTAATCTATGCTATAACGTGCCCTCTATAGCCCTAGTCTATACTACGATGTACCCTCTATAGCCTTAGTCTATACTACAACATACCCTCTATAGCCTAGTCTATACAACTGTAATTATATAATTACATATAATAAAGTAGAATATAGTTCTAGGAAGTATATCTTAATATAAAGTAGCTATAACAAGAATAATTTTAATAAAAAAATAAGAGTAAAGTAAAATCCTAACTATATAATAAAATTAGAAAGGGTAGAATTAGTTAGAATTAAATGCAATAAAGTAGGATAAAATACAATAAGGTAGAGTAAAACACAATAAGGTAGAATAAAATACGTATAATATTTTTCTTAATCTTTAACCCTATAAAGACCTAACGCTAGGTAGCTACTAGGACGCCTATAGGATGCGTAGAGCGCAAGTACTACAATAAAGATAGCTAAACTAGGGTCCTACTAAACTAAGGAGCTAGCTAAACTAGGAACTAGCTAAATTAAGAGATAGCTAAAATATAAGTAGCTATACAAATAAGTATAAACTTTTACGTATATAGTAGATATTATTTAATACGCCTAGTTAAACTATGTAAGAGGATATAAAGGTCGTCGACCTAATTTCAAGTAATTTAGCGCTAATTAGATATACATTACAATATTTTTATTAAAGTTATTTATTAATTAAGGCAACTACATTAGATTTAATATAATTAGGGTAGGTAAAATAAGATTAAGTACGTAAAAAGATAATCTAAATAGATAGTATATAATTAAATTATAAGGTATAAGTTTAAGTAGGATAAAATAAATTTAGGTAATATAGGTAGTAATTAGGGTACTATTTAGTTAGCTTATAATCAAGGCTATAGGGTAGAGTAGTAATAATATTTGCATATAAGAAGCAGCACAGTAGCAATATAGTAATAGATAGGAGGGTAGTATAAAGAGTGCCTAATCTACTTCTAGCCCTATATACTTACTAGGACGAGCAGCCTAAGATTACTATTAAGGCTAAGGAAATAGACTTCTATTATCTAAACTAAAAGGTTAATTATATAAGTTATCTCTATATGTTGTAGTTTTATAGGGATAATAACTTTTTAGCCTAGATAGTACTATATTATATTATTGTCTACGTCTACAAGCTACTGTTGTTATAGCGCCCTAGTATACTATACCTTAGATACTAGGTATAGTAGGCACGTAGCCTATATATCTATAACAATATATTTCTATTCTCCTATATATAGGGGTAGCTATATATAGAGTAACTAGGGTACCTTATACAAGAAGTATCCTACGTAGCGCTTAAGTTAAAACGTATTAGGATCGTTCTATATCTTAGCTACTTCTTAAATCTATTAGTATACGCTTTGTAGTTTATAGTAGCTACTACTTATATAGTAATAATTACTATTACTACTATTAAGGATATAAGTATTGTAGTTAAACTTCTAGAATAGAAGAGTAGAGTAGACACGATCCCCTACTAATAGTTTAACTACGCTATTCTTGCCCTATAAGGTACGCTACTTTATACTCTCTAACCCTAAGCTAGGATTTAGTAGGGCTAGCGTGCAAGACTAATCTATCTTACTAATAGTATGCTCTATAATAGGTATAGAGGCTAGAGTACTATTTAGGGTTTAACTAGCAATATAGATACTAGTACTAGTACTAATACTACTATCTCTTAAGCTTGCGCTACTAGGGTAATAAACAGGTGTTGTTCTATTTGCATACTAGTACTATAGTTAAGAGGTAATAGGGGACGATAATAGGTAGGCACTATGCAAAGATTAGCTAATAGGGGCGTATCTCGAGTAGGTAGGTAGCGTAAGGGTAGGTAATTAGGGCTCTATCTAATCTTTATTAATGTTAGTATTAGGGCTATTGTTAGAGTTATTATTACTAGGTATAGGTCCTATACAAGTAGTATATACGTTATATAGCTACTTATCTTACTAGGGCTAGTAGTATAAGTATATTAAGTTACTATCTATAAACTTATTAATAATAACGCGCCTATATACTACGTCCTAGAGGGGCGTACTATCTTGTGCATACTATTTTAGTAAAGCGTCTTCTACCTTTACCTTGTTAGTATTATATAGAAACCTCTTAATACTATTTCCTACTAAGAGCTTAGCTTATACTAGGCGTCTATCGCGTCCTATATAGCCTACTCCCTATAGGTATTTAGATAGACTACCTAGCTAAGTAGTATAAATAACTAAGTCTACGTCTAGTATATTAACCCCGTAATCTACAATTATAGTATAGAAAAGGATACTATAGTCTACCTTTCTAAACTTGCCTATAGTAGATTTACGCTTATCCTCTCTATACTTATAAAAAAGAGGCTATATATATTTAAACTTTTCTACTAGCTTTTATACTATACTATAGTTATTATAGTATACTATTAGCTTATAGCCCTATATCTAAGCTCTATCTAGCTAGAGCTATAGTAATAAGGTAATATAATCTAGGCTACTATAGGAGTAAACTAAGCCTATAGCCTTTTATAAATTTATAACTACGTACTAGATATTTAGGTAGACTATACTAGAGCGTAAAATAGTTATATTATAATTAAGATATATACCTTATAGTAACTATAACTAATACTACTTTAGTAATATAGCTATTAGAAGTACTAAGGGTATACTAAAGGTAGTAAGTATACTATAGTTTTCTAGTTATAGGCGCTATTATACGTAGATTAAAGGTAGATATACTTTATCTATAATAATGCGCTTTAGCTACTCTACGCCTACTAGTATATATAGGAGACTAATAAGGGTAGGTTACTTAATATACTCTATTGTAACTAGGATTAGCTATATATCTAGAAAGTAGCTAGTATTATTTACGTAGCTTGCGCTCTAGGCTACGTATATTATACTAGCGTCTATATACTTTCTCTATACTTACGTCTAAAGTAAGACAAATAGGGTAATTAGAATAGTTGTACCTACCTATCGTAGCGCTATAGGTAGTATAAATAGTATACTTTTACTTACGCCTATAGGCTTAATAATTAGTAGAGAGTAATTGCTTTTATTAACTATAGCGTCTATTACTTACTATTACCTAGGTTAAAACTACGCGTTTAGGTCCTATACTAGTTTCTATAGGATTAGCTATATATTATCTTAGGTAAGTAGAGCTACTATATATTTAGCGCCTTAGCGTCTAGAAAGCATGTTGTCTACTATCTATACTCGCTTATTTAATAGTAGTAGGGTTAGGCTAGACTACGTAGCTTTATTAGGGTAGAGTTGCGCAATACTATAATATTCCTTATCTACCTCTATCCTCCCTTGCGCTGTATTATTGTTTTCAGCCTATTTTTCTTCTTCTCCCTCCTTCTCCCCCTTACTATTATCTATTATCCCTTTTTTATAGTTGCTACTATAGCCCTAAGTAGGCTTAACGTTATAGTAACGTTTATATAAGGTAGATAGAGCCTACCTTATAGAAGCAAAATATAAGATAATATACTAGTAGTTACTTACCTTACTCTATACAAGGAGCTATAGCTTATCTATACCTAAGATAGCCTTAATATCTCTAGTATATATACTATAACCTATACGTATAGAGTAACCTATCTAGGCCTCTATTACGTTTTAGCTTACAATCTCCTAATAGACTAGTTTAAAGAAGGCGTTGCTTAATATATCTTTAAGTTACCTACTACTAATATCTTTATCGTCTATATTAGTAATAGCTTTAGGGGTAGTAGTACTATTATTAGTATCTTTACCTTTATTATATTTGCCTTTACTATCTATATTAGTATCCTCTTTTCTATTATTAAGTAAATACCTTAGGACAAGCCGTCTATTAATACGCTAGTAAGTATCTCCCTAGATACTCCCCCCCCTTACTATTATATTAGTAGGCATATACTTATAGACAAAGCTACTAAGTAGCTACTAGCTAGACTATAATATTATATCTATCTCTATAACTTACTACAAGGCCCTCTTTAACGCGTTCGAGACCTATATAGAAGCTACGCCTTAAGGAGGGAAGAGTAAGCTTATATTACTACCCTTGCACCCTAGTCTACTATTAGCTTAGATAATATCCTAGAAAGGTAGGGCAAGCTAGATAAAATATCTCTAGAGATCTACAACCTCTTAGGGTAGAATATATATAGGGGCCTCTACCCTAGCCTACAAGGCTTTAGTATATCCTCTAATAAGCGTTAGTTAGCTGCCCTAAATAACTAAATTATACTACTCTACGCCTATATTATTATTATACTAGTAGTACAACATAATAGTAGTACTATAGATAGGTATACCTACTACCTATATAGCTAATAGTATACCTTCTTTAGTAAA
Organism: Ophiosphaerella narmari; assembly: GCA_028456235.1. Classification (NCBI taxonomy): domain Eukaryota; kingdom Fungi; phylum Ascomycota; class Dothideomycetes; order Pleosporales; family Phaeosphaeriaceae; genus Ophiosphaerella; species Ophiosphaerella narmari. The sequence goes on along the minus strand of JALNQA010000141.1, from coordinate 22,181 downwards.
CTTCTAGATAGCTTCGTAATACTCTTATATAACGCGTTCCTATAGAGTACACCTATCTATACTTAAGAATTAGGTAGGTTTAGCTTTAGTAACGTAACGCGCAAGCTAGTTTTTACCTAGCGTAAGTACGTCCTTATTAATTATGTCTATCTAGTAGCTTCCTTGTAGTATTTAATTAAGCTAGTCTACTAGACGCGTCTATAGGATAGATAGAAGGTAGTCTAGAAAAGAGATAAATAGTAGTTTTTTATATAGGATTTCTTGCTACTATACAACTACGTTATATATAATTACTTATAGCTAGGATAGGCTTAGCTTATACTCCTAATATAGGAACGTCTTACTATTAGGTATCTAGATAAGTCGCCCTAGGCGTAGTATAGCGCAAGTAGTAGCCTAAGCGTAATTAGTTTATTAAGAGACCTAGCTTATAGTATAGTTAGAGTTATATATAAGGTATTCCCTTACAAGTCGTTCTACTTTACTCTATCTACTAGTATAGTAGCTATATATTAGTATAGTATACTAAGCTAGCTTACTAAAGCTAGCTAGAGTATAAGAGTAGTTATTTGTATTGTAGAACTATATCTTTCTAGGTAGGATACTAAGTATAGTTAAGGCGACAATTAATAGTAGCTTATTAGCCTTGTTAACTATACCCTATTATTATAGGAGGTAGATAAAGAGAGTTAGGGTTAGCTCTTCTATTAAAGTAAGTTTAGAATCCTCTTTAGTAGTCGTGTCGCTATTACTACTATTATTAAGGAGGTAGCTATATAGGGTAGCTTACGTATAAGTAATACTATCTATTACTATATAGTATAGTATAGCTAAGGCGTTTATCTAACTAAGTTGTATTTATACAAAGAAAGATAAACATACCTATACTATACGCGTATAATCTACTAGCAAGTTTTTTACCTTATATACCTACTATAGTCTAATAGCTAGTAATATATTCTACCTTTAGTTTATCTTATAAGTAAGGTATAGACTAGCTTATATAGCTACTATATAGCTCTTATATATTATAGAGCCTATTATCTTCTATATAGCTCGTACTACTACTACTTCTTTATTATCTATTGTTACCTAATTATATACGCGCTAAGTAGTAATCTATATATATCCCTATAGCTAGTTAATAATTCCTACGTAGGTAGCCTATATATTAGTCTTATATCTAGCTAACTTCGTAATAAGCTATAGGCGTTCTCTCTCTTAGATATAGTAGGCGTCTACTAGTATAGTAAGCTAATGCAAGAGGTTTACGCTAGGACTATTAGTAGGCTAGGGCTAGGGTTAAGACTTTATACTATTATTAGTTATTAATGTGCCTATATATATCTTATAATAAGGGCTATCCTTAAATAGTTGCTATATATAATAGAGTTGCTCCTATAGTATTCTATTCTCTCTAGTAATTCTGTTCTCTACCTACAAGGCTAGCGTAGAGGAGGTAGTAGGATAGCTAATTATTTCAAACTCTTATATATTATACTTATTTCGCATATACTCGCGCTATATAGCTAAGGGTTACTACTTCTTCTCTAATAGGGTAATAAAGCGCTAGCTATAGTTTTCTATAGGATAGTAGTAGGTACGCACGACCTAGATACCCTAAATAGGGCTAATTATATATCTTAGTAGGTTCTATTTACTAATACTTTTTATAATACGTTAGCTATACTCTTTAAATACTAACTTAACTAGGTTACGCTCTTTACTATTAAGTTCTCGACTAGAATAATTTTAATTATAGAAGTACTAGCAAACTTTAGGCTATAACTAAGCTAGTATTACGGTATAGTATAAGGTATAAATTAGCGTACCTTATATACTATTACTAAGTAATACATATTATAGAGGAAGAAGTATAGCTACTATAAGAGTATCTAGAAATATATTATTAGCGCAAATAGGTAAGAGAAGTTATAAGTAGGTAAAACTACTTAGTATAACGTAGGGTTACCTACCTAATTCTTAATTATCTACTACGTAGCTACTACCTAACATAGAGGTCTAAGTAGTATTAGTATTAAATAAAGTAGTATTATAGGGAATAAAATTAGATTAGATAGGGCGAGATAAGTTAGAATAATATAGAGTAGGTGTAATAGAGTTAGATAAGATAAGATTTAATATAGTAGGATCTAGTAAAGTAGGATCTAGTAAAGTAGGATCTAGTAAAGTAGGATCTAGTAAAGTAGGATCTAGTAAAGTAGGATCTAATATAATAGGATTAAAGAGTATAGAATCTAGTAGTATAGTATCTAAATTATTAGTCTAGAGCTAGGTATTATTATTAAGTATTATAATATTATTTAGTAGCGCGCTATTAAGTAGGTTAGGATCTATTAACACGCTACTAAGTTTACTATTATTTTAATCTAATTTATTTAGAATAGGGGTAACTAAGGTGCTATCGTCTGTAAATAGGTTATCTAGAGAGGGTACTAAGATTAAGGTATAGAAATTGCTTTATAGGATATAATCTAAGGAAATAGTATATAGGGGCGCGCTAGGAAACGTACTATATAGACTAAAGCCTATAGAAGTAGTAGTAGTAACTTCCTACTAGCTAAGAGTATCTACTAGCTAATGCGTAGGTATATCTTTATCTAGTAAGGCCGTGTTCTATTAGACTATAGCTAATCTATCGTAGTTACTAACTAGCAAGGATAATATAGTTAGATTAGTATATATAATAAGGGAGTAGAGTATATATAGATTAAGGTAAGGGGGGGTATAAATTAAGAAGTTTATTTTAATTCTTTATTCTTTTTATAGTAAGGGGTAGGATTTTAAGAGGACTTATATCTAAGTCTATAGCTAGCTTTTTATATATTCGCAGTAGGTTATTAAAGCCCCTCTACTTAGCTTACTTATTCCTATTATTTAAGCTAGTCCTATTGCATCTTGTCTATAGTAACTAGTTTAAGCTATATTTATTATTATAGAGGCTAAGGAAATATAAATAGTATCCTTACTATATAAGGTAGTCCCTTTCTATATAATATAATAGGATAAGATATACTAACTTTTATAACTAATAACCTAGAATACAGTTCCTAGAACTAGACCTAGACCTTTCCCCCTCGCTTTAACTATTATTTCTTAACGTTATTCTAACTACAGCTGCACCCTAGAGGCTTAATCTAAGGGGGGCGTACTATCTATAGTAAGTTAACTAGCGTAACGTACTATCTATAGTAAGTTAACTAGCGCAACGTGCTATCTATAGTAAGTTAACTAGCGCAACGTATTGTCTATAATAAGTTAACTAGCGTAGCTATATCGTCTATAGTAAGTTTACTAGTATAGTATATAGTCTATAGTAGCCTATAAGAAATACCTAAGTAACCTACGCCCTTACGCTACGTAATAAGACTCTATAAAGCTATCTCTTACTTAGTAGGTTATAGCCCCTCCTTACTATTATATTCCCTCCTACGTATAAACTATAACGCTATCTTATTAAAGCCTTTTTATTACTTATATAAGTAGAAAATAGCTTACGTATATAGTAGTATAGTAGCAAGTAGTATACGCCCTCTAGTAATTAGGCTTAGATAAGCCTGTTATTTAGCTCTAGGATCTAGACGACCTAGCTACGTCTATGTTCGTAGTATCCTATCTAGGGCTAGCTCTCTAGTAGATCTACAATTATGTCTCTAGTTAGGTCTTACTAATATACGTATAGGTAGTATACAAGTAACTACGTAAGAACGAGAGTCTTGTAGATAATAAAGCTAAGTAGGTAGCTATAGGCTAGAGTAAGAGAAGTATACTAGAGTTAGAAGAGTAGGCTACTACTACTATAGAGGATAAGGGCGAGCGTAGTTAGTAGTTAGAGTAGTAAGCTAACGCTAACTAATTACTACGCTATAAGAAAGCTAAACTTAGCCTTAAGAGTTCTACTAATAATACCTACTACTTTAAGTAAAAGTTATAGCTTAAGGCTAAGCATACGTACTATAACGTATAGTACAATTCCTAGGAGGCTAAGTACAACGTATATATAGAGAATATCTTTAACTAAAAGTAGATAGGCTAGCTAGCCTTTATAGGTAAGTAGCTAGAAGTATAGAGAGTAGGTACGTAAACTATAGTTAAGCTTATATACTATATAATAACTATAGCTAATTTAGAGGCTGTTTAGAATCTACGCCTAATACTATAATACTAGCGTAAATAGTACGCGTTAGCTACTACGCACCCTATACTACTAGTACGTAGGCCTAAATATAACGCTAATACCTACGCTTGCTACTACTTCTCTTGCGTATAGAATGCTAAGTAGGTTAGCGTAGACCTAGTAATTAAGTAGTAATACTATACTACTTATCTATATAAGGAGTACAATAGGCGCGTTGCTACAATTATATAGCTAGAGCGCGTACCTCCTATTACTAACTAGTAGAAGAACTAGTTGTAGAAGACGCTTTTCCTTACTATCTAGCTAAATAGTAAGCTAAAGTATAGGAATGTTATATTTAAGGCCTTTTAGTAGACGCTAAAGTATAGTAAACGCTAGCTTAAGCTAGAGAAAGTATTTAGTAGTAGTAGTATCTTTGCCCTACTACCTAAGACTTGCGCCCCTAGTACGTATATAGAACATACTCTAACTAACTTATCTTTTACCCTATAGACGCGTATATTACTATAGTATAGTCTACTTACTATATAGATATCTAAGCGTATCTTACAGCTAGTATAGTAGATATTTAATAACCTTTCTCTACCTACCTTTTACCTACTACTTAAAAATATTAACTTTAAGATAGAAGAAAGCAACTACCTAAACAAGTATCTATTATAGCTTTTATATTTATCTAGTTAATACCTACGCATTTATAAGGTTACTACGTCTAAAGATAGAGGTAAGGAGGATAAAGACGAGGAAGACAATAAATGTAAGGACGACGAGGAGGATAAGGTTAATATTAAGGATAAGGAGGTAGTAGAGGACGACGACAATAGACGTAAGGGTAACAAGGAGGATAAGGCTAATATTAGGGATAAGGAGGTAGTAGAGGAGGTAGAAGAGGGGATAGTAGAGGCTCGTAAGTTAGCTATAGACTAGTTAATAGATAGTACTATAGAAGATAAGTTGTTTAATAATATTATCTAGCCCTAAGGAATCTAATAGAGTTAAAACGCAATAGAATAGAATAGAACTAGGATCTAGTATTATCTAAAAAGGCGACGTTCCCTAGATTAACTCTACCTAGTATACCTCTACCTAATCTAAGTAGAATCTATTTATTCTACGTTTATAGCTATTCTTAATATAGCTATAGAAATATAAGGTTAAGAGTATAATATATAAATAGATATACTTATAGTCTTTTAATTTAAAAAGGTATTTCTATTTTATTATACTACTACCTATAACTACTTATCTATTAGATAACTATTATTACAAAGATTCCTAATTATCTATTTTAACTATCTATATACTACTATATTAGTTAGGGCTAGGGGTTTTCTACTATCCTAATATTGCCTATCTATAGTCTACCTAAGTATAAGTAATAGAAGTAGAAGTAATATTACTATACTTCTTAAAAAGGTTATAAAACTCCTTGTTAGTAATATTAAGGTTAATATTCTTAATATAGATATTAGTAAAGTTAGCCTTTATCTCCTTAGACTTACTTATACGTTCCTTCTTAGGAATATAGTAACTAATAAAGACCTTTTTCTCGTTTAGCAATATACTATTTACGTACTTAATAGCATTATTAGTAGCCTTAGTAGTCTTATATTAGATAAATCTATAGCCCTTAGAGTTACTAAGCTTATCCTAAGCAACCTTATAGCTTAAGATACTACTAAAAGTAGTAAAGGTATTATAAAGCGCCTTATTATTAATAGTAATCTAAGTACTATTATTATTAGTACTATCCTAGATAGGTAAGGTTAGGTTAGTAACTTCTAAAGTTATATTAACTATCTATATAGTTTAACACGTTTATTACCTATAGTCCTAGCCTAATATTTTTTTTTTTATTTATTCCTAGCTAAAAAATATTAAGTAGGCTAGTATATTTATAAGCTAAGAGCTATACTACCTACGCTTATATTACCCTTACTTTGTTAACTATAATAGGACTACCTATATAGGTATATAGTTTAGGAGTTAGTAGTACTATAATATTATATAATACAACGTATTAAGGGTAGAGTTAAAAGAAATATAGCATAAGTAAGTTATTAGCGTCGCGCTATTCTAGCTATACAAGCGCTTATTAGTAGAAATATATAGAATATATTTAATTACCTATTGTAACTAGTATAGTAGACGCGCTAATAATATAGGGATAGCTATAGGATTTATTCTATACCTATACTTGTATTATGCGTATAAATTTAATAAAGCGTACTAATTAAATATATAGTTTATAATCGCGCGTAGGTAGATTAAGAGGTAGTAAGCTAAGCTTAAGGAACTTAAAATAGGCTAGAAAGTTATTAAACTAGGTATACCCTACGTCTAGAAGTATAAAATAATACACCTAGGGTATTATATTTATAGCTATCTACAATAGGCTCGTTAAGTTATAGATAGGGATAGTAGTCTATTAGATATTAAAGCGCTTTAAGAACTTACGAAGATTACGTATAGTAATAATAATATAAGTTTAGGGTATAATATAAGAAGATAAACTATCTAATTAGCGTCCTTATACTATATATCTAGTAAAGGTAATACGCTATATATTATCGCCCCCTAGCTATTTTAGTTAGGGGATATAGTAGCCTATAGCTAGGATCTTAGTATCTATTAGTAGTAGATACTTCTTATATAGAGTAGGATAGCTATAGATAGTAAAGCGTAGTAGATCTAGCCTTTATATAATTAATGTACCCTCTAGTATATAGTCTATTATTACTATAAACTTATAAACCCTCTCTTCTATTATAATAATTACTACTATACTAGATATTCTATATACTTTACCTACTTTAAGGTAGTTATAGGCCTCGTACTAGTAGGTAAGGTAGGGAGATAAGGTAGCGTATTGTTAACTAGGTAAGTTATTACAATCTAGGTATCTATTAGGGATAATACCTCTATAGTATTGTAGGGCCTAGGTTTACTTTATATATTTAACGTTTAAGGCGTACTAATAGAGTAAGATATATATTAATAAATACGTTTCTATCTTATCTTTACTTATCTTACTATAATAGAGGCTACTACTAAGGACTCCTTGCAATACCTACTATGCGTGCGCAATATCTAGGAAGATATAAGGAGGAAAGGTAAGGTCTTTGCTTAGTCCCTAATTAATTAGTAGATAGATTACTAAGTTAGATTGTAGGCTATGTATAGTAAGGAATAGGAAGAGGCGTATAGTTTTGTAGATAGAGGCGTTGCTAGGTACGTTAGGAGGTAGGTTGTTAGATAACGTTTGCGCCTAGGTAATATCTAGTAGACTAGTAGGTAGGTCGTCGTAATAGCTTTCTACTTACTTCCTAGTACTTCTAATTTTACTTAACTCTAGCTTACTAGGGAATAGGTACCTTAATATACAAAGTATATTAAGGCCTACCTATTAAGTAGTATTTCCTACTACTAACTATATTGCCTACGTACGTATATAGTATATAGATAGCTAGGGTATATCTATATATAGGGGCGCGTCTAGGTTAGAGGGAACGAGCAACGCTACTACTTTTAATTAAAAGGGAAGACTAGTATTACTAAGGAGCTTACTTACTATAATCTTGTCTCCTACCTTATTAACTCTTCCTACTAGGTTAATTTATACTACTTAGATAAAGCTATATAAGGCTAATAGTACTATAATTTATATAGAGACTAACCTACTTAATAGCTAGATAGTAGTTACTATTAATATAGTAGTCTTAAATATAAGAGTAGGTATAAGAGTAGGCGTAGTAGTAGATTTATATATAGATACCTCTAGCTACTTTACCTAAGTTAGGAGGACTAGCTACTACTATTCCTCTAGAGCTTAATTAAATAGGTTAGGGTATACCTCTTTAATTTAATTAAAATATTTCTTCTTAGCCTAGTAACTATTAATTCCTTAATACTTATATTTAGGTAGGTCTAGGATAAGTTTAATAAGCTTTTATCTAGCTTACTAGAATATATAACTATTAAAGCTAAACCTAGCCTATATTTACTTGTCCTTTAACCTAGTATAGTTCTTAGGCTACTTATACTATTTACTTAGCTTTGTATATTGCTAGAAGGCTATAACATACTAGCTAGGTAGATAGTATAACAATAATATACTTTAATATACAATAGAGTATAATTACGTACAATAGAGTATAATTGCGTATAATAGAAAGTAAGGAGATAGAGTAGAATAGAAGTAGTATAGAGTAGAGCTAGCGTATTTTATAACGTAATTTTCTTCTAATCTATAATAAGTATAAAAGTAAATCTTAGTATAAAGGGATAAGTAAAGGTAAATAGATTTAGGTAGTTAGCCTTATTATAGCTAGACTCGACGTAGTTAAAGCATACTCTAAATCTAGTAGGCTCTAAGTAGATATAAATTTGCATACAAATAGGCTTAGTTACTACCTACGTTACTATTACCTAATAGTACTAGTAGGGTAGAGTTAGATATAATAGAATCGCATCTACTAGAGTAGCGTAGATATAAGGTAGATTACTAACTATAGATAAAGAGCCTTGAGGTTAGGATATAATAGCAAGTTAGTAACTAGGGTTAGGGTAATAGGTAAGCGTTACTAAGGGACTTAAGGTTTAACGGGGTTGCAGGTATACAAGTAAGGTAAAGGTCTAGGTAAGACTTATATTATACTTAACTATAAGGCCTTAAAGGTTATAAAGCCTTCTCTCTATATACTATAGCTATCTACTAACTTAGTACTTCGTGCTTTACTAAGTACTTGTTAGTAACTTAGTACTTTATACTTTACTAAGTACTCGTTAGTTACGTGTCTATATTGTAATCTACTACGTTATCCTACCTAGGGTCTAAGTAGTCCTTGTAATTGCGCTAGTCCTCTAAAGGTTCTATTAGCTCTAGGCCCTATATAGGGTTGTTACCTATAATACTATCTCCTTCTCCTACTAGAGGTGTATTGTTCTATTCTAGATCTAGGTTATTAGCGTCTTAGATCTAGATAGTTTCTCTTAGGTTCTATTCTCTAATGCCTTCTAAATCTACGCTCTAAAAGCGCGCCCTTGTTGCCTATATTTATTATAATAGTATTAAAGTAATACCTTATCCTTATTGTACTAGTAAAGGATTGCGTTGTATAGTATCTAAGAAGGATAGTAAGGCGTATAAGGTATGTATTAATATAAATATTTAGTATTGTTATTCCTATCCTAGGGTTTCTATAGCTAAGTATACGTGTTCTATTATAATATATATGTCCTAACTAAGGTCTCTTAGGGAGAGCTATTAACTAGGCTTAAGATAAATTATCTACTTAGATCTAAGCTACTAAGTAGGCTTAGCAAGAGCTACTTAATAAGGTAGTAGAGAATTAAACTCTCCTAAATTGTCTTTATAAGCTAGAGAAGTATAATAATAAATAGTCCTCTACTTAGTCTTGCGTAGTTAAGGCTAAGCTTAATACTATTAAGGTAGAAGAGAGTTATTCTCTTCTAGGCGATGCTATCTCTCTAGGCGCTACTCTATCTATCTCTAGTAGCGTTTGTCCTCTAAGAGACTTTAATAGGTTTCTTAGGTTACTATAAGATAGGCTAGAGGGTTTTAACTTTAGAACTCTTCTAGTAACTTAGGGTAATTAAGATTATCTTCTAGTTACTAGGTATCTTCCTATAGCTTACCCTTATCGTCTATTCCTTGCTAGCTAACTAGGTAGTAGTTCTTTCTATTGCGCTAGCGCTGCGCTAGAATCTCCTCTACTTCCTACTCCTTGTTATCTTATCTATAGGTAGCTACGTTGTAGGCTACTAGTTATATATTTAGTAGTACCCTTTCTAGGTATAAAACGTAAAAGGTTAGGTAGACCTTTATAGTTAGGGGTAGTTTAAGGTAGTAGTTGTTTTTTCTAACTTATTTATCTACCTTATAAGGACTAATTTTAACATAGTCTAGTTTATTACTTAGTCTAGTACTCTTAATATTTTTTTATTATAGCTAGACCCTATCTCCCCTCTTAAATTATAGTCCCTAGATTCTTTTCTTATTATAATTTTATTCTATAGTAGTATTTACTAGTTTAGTATCTATTTTAAGTTATTTATAGATCTCTTAGATCTTTACTATACTTTATTGTGCGCTTAGGCTATATATTTCTATATTAATTAAGTTATTTCCTATTGTAGGGTTGTATCTATAGTTTATATAGTATAGTATTATTCCTATTATACTATAGTATACTATATTGTATACAAACTAGGCTAGTAGTAGTAGTATTACCTAATTATCTTATTTATAGTTAAGGTAGTATCTTAAGTATTATTCTACTATCTAGTTAAGTTATTCTATAGCTCTATCTATCTAGGGGTAAAAACTTATTAATATTCCTAGCTTAATTCCTAGTTTTACTATAAAAACCTACTAATACTTTAATATAAACTTTAGATCCCTATCTAATATAATCTTATCTAGTACTCTATATTCTACTAAGATTGTTTATAGTATTATATAGGTAAACTAGGGTACTTTTATCTTCTCTAGGTATAGGATAAAATATCTATATCTTGTTAACTTATCTACTATTATAAGTATAGAATTATACTAGGTTCTAGTAACTAGGTCCTTTAACTTTAGTAGTTTTATAATAAAGTCTAGGGAGATCGTTTCCTATAGTCTTTCTACTAGTTCTATTATTTGTAATAGTCTATAAGGTATATATTAGTCTACCTTGTTTCTATAATATTCTAGGTATTCTACTAGTACTATTATTACTAGTACCCTTACTTTTAGGATATAGTATTCCTAGACTAGTTACTTTAATATCTTCTTAATTCCCTAGTAGCTATATACTAGTAGTTTATAGAATTATTAGATAAATTCCTTCTATATACTTTTTAGGATGTATATTTAGTTATATACTCTTGTTAACCTATTAATTATTTATTTCTCTAAGAGCGTTTCTAATTTATCCTTTACTTTGTTTATTTCTATTTAAATCTATTTAGTCTATTTGTTTTAGGTTCTAATTAATTCTTACGTTACTATAATCCTAGGATAGTTAAACTATAGTAAGCTATTATCTATCTTATATAGTAAGGCTCCTTCTATTAGCGTATAGCCTATGTTTAGTTTGTATCTTTAACTAAGTGCGTTAGCTCTTAGGTTTTCTTTTCCCTTATAGTATTAGATCTTAAAATTGTACTCTACGAGGATCTACAACTATTAGTACTATTGTAGAGTTAGTTTCTTGTTAAGTATAAATCCTATAAGATTCTTGTAGTTAGTATAGACTACTATAGGGTGTTTAGCCCCCTAGAGGTATACTCTCTATTCTTTAAAATATGCTACAATTATAAGTAGTTCTTTGTTGTAGATGTTGTAATTCTATTCTATAGGTATTATTGTCTATGCGTAGTAGTATACTAGGTAGAGGTATCTATTATTATCCTCTTAGAGTAGTACTCCTAATATTGCGCTATTTAAGGCGTCTATTTCTATTCTTCGCCCTTAGCTATCTTAATCTAATAGTAGGTATTTCGTATATCTAGCTTTGTAAACTACTAAGCGTTAACTAACTAGTCCTATAGTTCTAAGATTAATAGTAGTAGGTATTAGTTCTTTATAGTAATGTCGTTTAATTGTTAATAATTAATATATAGTTGTTTTTCTATAGTTCCCTTCTTTAGTACGAATATAAGTAGGTGTACTACTAGTAAGCTAGATAGTTATATCTATCCCTTCTTAAGACTATCTCTAATATACTCTTATAGTAATTTATCCTCTTTAAGGGTTAGCTTATAGATAGGTCTATATTTAGGCGTAGTTCCTAGCTTTAATAGAATTACTACGTCCTAAGGTTAGTATTCTAGTAATATCTTATCTAGTATAGAAAAGACTTCCTATAAGTTGTTATATTCTTTAGGCGTAATTATCTTCTTATAGGGTACCTCTTCTACTATATATAGATATACTATATATTTATTAGTCTTTCTAGGTTTGTAGAATATAACTATTTCTATTTTCTAGTTAATTTGTAGGTTAGCTTATTTAAGCTATAGGGTTTCTAAGATAATATCTTATCCTCTATCTATCTCTATAATATTGTATATAATAGGTCCTATCTAGCCTTCTAACTTAAGCTAGGCTATCTTTGTTTCTTCTATAACTAGGCTCTTAAAAGCTTTTCCTTTAATTATTATAATATTATAACTATATAGCTTTTACTTAGTTAGTATACGTCTAATATTTATATATTGTTAAGACGCAAAGTTTCTTATTACTCTACTATTTATTATTACTATAACTAGTTAGTCTCTTAAGGATCTATATATAAAGATTCTAGAGTTGTAGTTTAATTATCTAGTAGCCTATAGCTATAGGTTTCCTTATTCCTATTCTTCTATCTTTGTTTATTATATACGTTCCTTTATTTCTTTGTATTCTAGGTATTTGTTGTTAGTATAGTAGACAACTAATCTACCTAGGTAGTATTCTATAGGCTATGTTAGTAGTAGTTCTATATAAATATATCCTAGTCTATTCTACTAGGGTATTAGTTACTAGTCTCTAGTTAACTACTTATCTATTTTATAGCGTTTGCATTCTTCTATAAGATAGTAGGTCTAATCTAACTATTAGTATTTAGTATATTTAGGGTTCCTTAGCTAGCTATTCCTAGATACCTATATAGGATCGATTTTCTAGTATTATATTAGGGTTAGTTCTTCTACTATTTTGTTGTAGCATCTTAATAGCTATATAACTTCCTTATTACCTATAACAAGCGTATCTAGGACTTTAAGGTTTCTAGACTTATCCTTAATAATAATATTAGGCGTTTCTAGGAAAGTATATTATTATTTAGGCGTAACTTTACTAGACCTTATATCTATAGGTAAGTCTTCTAAGGCTAATCCCCTAGTAGACTCCTCTTAAGTTACTACTAATTATACCTTTTCTAGCTAATATCCTATACTTGCTTTTACGTTGCTATACTCTTTGTAGTAGTTATTATAGTACTTAGTCTAGTATTTCTTTATATATTTACTTGTTCTAGCTAGCTTTACTAGCTTAGGTGTTTCTTTAATTTTCTTAGTTACTACTACTTGTTCCTTTCCTAATTCTCTATTGTTTAGGGCTTTAAAAGGGCAGTTTCTTGTAAAATATCTAGGTTTCTTATAGTTAAAGCATACCTTTACGTCCCTAAGCCTTTACTTGTTAGGGTCTACTCGTCTATTCTAGTTAGTACGCTTATGCGTAGCGCCTAGTTGTATAGGTTCTAGACTATATAGGTCTTTTTTAGGTAGGCTCTAGTAGTATAGCTAGTTACATATATTTATTATACTAGGTAGTTTATTCTTGTTAAATATATATAGTTAGTTGTTAATCTTAATAGTAAGCTAGATTAATCCCTAAAGTATTTCTAGTATATCTATTAGGATAAGAGCTTGTTAGAGTAATAGTTTAAGACCCTTGTAATATTAGTCTCTTAAGGCTTTATCGCCCTAGTTTAACTTTACTACAAGTTGCTTAAACTCTAAAGTATAATAGGCTATAGACCTAGTCTACTTTAGCCTTTAGAGTTTAGCCTTTACTACTCCTTTCGTATCTATATCTCTAAACGTAAGGCTTAGTTGTTGCTTAAAGTAATTATAGCTACTAAAAAGTTATTACGTCTTAATACTTTTCTAATTATTAGAGCCTAAGCTCTCTTTTAAATACGTTTTAAACTAGTCTATTACTTTTCCTATAAGGTAGGCTATAATAAAGGATACCTTGTAGGTTTTACTCTAAATTTAGCTAGAGTTAAGTATTATATATATTAATATGTTAGCTAGGAATCCTTTAAGTTTAGTTTACGTGCTATTAAACTTCTCTAGTATACCTAGTTTAAGTAGTTTAGTTTTTATATTATTAAGTTGTATAGTAAGCTTGTAGATCTATTACGCTATACGCTATAGGAGTTCTTAGTCTTCTCTTTAAGTTCTAAGGATCTTAGTAATCTAGATATTATTTATTGTAATTGTAGGTGCGCTCGAGGATTGCGTATAAGTTATTATTATTACTACTAACCTTAATAGTTAAAGTATAAGGTAGATTACTAACTATAGATAAAGAGCCTTAAGGTTAGGATACAATAGCAAGTTAGTAACTAGGGTTAGGGTAATAGGCAAGCGTTACTAAGGGACTTAAGGTTTAACGGGGTTATAGGTGTATAAGTAAGGTAAAGGTCTAGGTAAGACTTATATTATACTTAACTATAAAGCCTTAAAGGTTATAAAGCCTTCTCTCTATATACTATAGCTATCTACTAACTTAGTACTTCGTGCTTTACTAAGTACTTATTAGTAACTTAGTACTTTGTACTTTGCTAAGTACTTGTTAGTTATATATCTATATTGTAATCTACTATATTATCCTACCTAGGGTCTAAGTAGTCCTTGTAATCGCGCTAGTCCTCTAAAGGTTCTATTAGCTCTAGGCCCTATATAGGGTCGTTACCTATAATAGTAGAATTAGCTAGGATAGAATAGTATTAGCTAGGATTTAATAGAATTAGCTAGGATAGGATAGTATTAGCTAGGATAGGATAGAATTAGCTAGGATAGGATAGTATCTACTAGGATAGGATAGACCTTAGCTTAAGTAGAATAGCATCTACTAGACTAGTATAGCGTTTAATAGACTATTATAATAATTAAGTAATAGCTTTTACTACGTAACTAATATAGCTATATTTATTAAGTAGAGTACTATTATATTAGGGCGTTGTACACGCTTGTCTCCCTCTCTATTATATTTTCGATACTAGGTACTATAGCGTTAATAGAGAATAGTAGTAGGCTATAAGCTAGAGTAGGCATAGTTAGTAGTTAAGTATCTTACCTTACTAGCTACAACTATTTATATCTAGCGTAGCAAGGCTAATTTGTAGTAGGTAATTATAAGTAGTATATAGACGTAGAATTAGGGACTACCTAGACTAGCCCGCCCTAGATAGGTAGGCTAGGTAGTAGTCTAGTACTACTAGACTCTTGTATCTAAGGACATAGTTCTTATATTACTAAGCTAATCTACGCGTTTAGGCTATAAATAAGGATATAGTAATAAAGTTTTTTTATATTAATATTAATAGGAGTATAAGGCTAGTAGGTAAGTTATATAGTCTTTACCTATAGTATAGTTGTAACGCTATAGGAGAGTAATTAAGGATATTTACCTAGGGAGAGAGAGTAAGTATATAAGAGGACTACTTTATCCTACCTATTACGTTACTTGTAGATATAGACACGTTGTACTATTATAGTTAGCTCTTGTACTAGTATCTTTACCTAAATAACTAGGGTAGTAGTAGATTTATATTTTTTATTTATAGCGTAGTGTAGCTTACTAGTAGGTAGTACTAGTACTACTAAAGTTAACTTATAGCTATACTATTAATCTCCTACAATACTATAAACTATAATTAAATTATATAAATATATACCTAAAGCTTAATATATTAAAACTTTAAAAAATCTTACAATAGTAGCTTATATATAAGTAGTAATAGCCTTATCTCTATATAGCTACGATAACTAATTTTTAGGCGTTAGGTAGAGCTAGGCGTTAAGTAGTAAGCTATACTAGGACGTACGCTAGCTAGTCTCTTTACCTTAGTATAAAAATATAAAAGTAGTAAAGATAAAACTAGATAACTCTTTTTATAAAACAAAATAGTAGGGGTAAAAGTAAGTAGTAATACTAGATAATATATATAATAGGGAATTAGTATTAATTACTCCTTACAAGCTATATTTCTAAGAGCTAGGAACCTATAAGAGAATTACTACCTAATCCTACCCTTATTATACTATGCATTCTATCCTCTACTACTATCCTATATAGACTAGATCTTATGCTACCCTAGTATCTATATTTTGTGTACTAATATAGCTAGTAGTATATAGTCTAGCTAAGCTACCTACTACTTATTATCTTTAATATACTTATAGATATTCTAAATTAGCTTGTGCGTATATTCTAATATATTTTTAATCTTCCTCTCTAGTATAGACACTATATTACTAAATATACGTATATAGTATACTAGCTTAGTCTACCTATAGTAAATAGTATAGCCTAAGAGCTATAAGAACGCCCTATCGTTAGATATAGGCTCTAGGACTAGGGTCTAGTTAGCCTATTAAAGATTAAGCGACTCTATTGTAGACTATTAAGTAACTAGTAATATCTAGACTTTTTTATTAAACTAGAACTTGTTAAGGTCTTTATTTCTATCTTTCTATAGGTAGTTTGCTATATACTATATAATACTCTCTTAACTATATTAGATACTAAGGATATTAGTATATATAGTAAGAGATACTAGTTCGTTAATTATAAGTAATACCTTGTAGTAGGAGCTATCTTAATACTTTAGGGTTTTAATATAGTCTAGCTTACGTAAAAGGCTTTAAATCTTGTAGCTATTATAGGTATTAGTACTTTTTATCCTTTTAGTTAGTATAGCTAAAGTAGGATTGCAAATCTACGTATTAACAATAGGATTTTCTTTAGTAAGATTATCTATAATATCTAGCTCGTTAATATTAATAAAGTTACCTAGTATAGTAGTAATAGTAGTATATTTATAGTACCTTATCTTATTAGCTACTATCTTAGTAACTACTACCTCTATCTTGTCTTACTTCCTACTTTGCTAGAGCTAGGCATGTACCTTAGTATACTTCTTATTTCTCTCTTTCTTAACCTTAAGCTCTAGTACCTATAGGTTTTTCTATTTAGTTACATTTAGCTTATACTTAATATATATAGAGTTGTATATTATATAAATAGGTAGGACGGCTTTCTTGTTATACTACGTAGTCTTCCCTATCTAGCCTATATAGAACACTTTAGATACTATATATATATTATTAATAATTAGAGCTTAACTCTCTTTATTACTTATACGTACTATACTACTCCTAGCTACTCTTTATAGGGAGGTATAAGTAGCTTCTATTCTCTTAATAGACTCTATATTAATTAGGGTAATAGCCTTATAAGTATTGTAAGTAAGAGTTAAATAGTACTTATTACTCTTGTTCTATTTATTTTACTACATTACTATATTATAAATCTTTAAGAGATTAGCTATATTACTTTTATTAGGCGTAGCTAACGCTATAACAATATAGAGATAGTAGCTTATTATAGTATATATATTGTTATAAATTTAGGCTAGTATAGTTTTATATATATCTCTACTAGCGTAACTATAGAATTCGTCCTACTATACGTTAGCTATACGTAAAGATAACTTTATTACTATAACTTTAGGTTAGTAGGACCCTATATAGACTAATAGTTTATACTAAAATAGCTTAAGTACGTAATACTTTACGTAGCTATATATTATTATAATATATATTACTATAGCCTTATTATACTACCTCTATTATTTATTCTTTAGGCTAGGCCCTTAGTAGATAAACCTTAGTTTCTTCTCTATATACTTTGCTAAGGTATTAGAAACTTTACTTTTCTAGTTGTATTCTATAGCTATATAGTCTATATACTCCTAGGAGAGTAGTTAAGAAATACTACCCTTACTTATAGATTAGGTAGTAATAATAAAGCGTAGTAGGATAGCGCGCTTTATAATAGGCGCGCCCTTAAATATATTATTAATATCTAACTAGAATACTAGTATACTACTAGAGGGTATTATAATTAGGCTAATACCTATATAAGGAGGTTAATACCTAAATAAAACTACGTAATTATAGGTAATATACTAGTATATAATCTTTTAGTTTTTTAGGTTAACTATATATTTCCCTTCTCCTATCTTAATACCTAGTAGTAAGTATTTGCTATAGTCTTTTTGCTCCTACGCGCGCTTAACCTCCTTAACGTTATTATAGTACTAATAGTAGGTAAAGTAGAATAGTATATATATAATAGTCTTGCCTACGCCTATTATATTATTATTAATAGTACCTCTAACCTATCTAATACGCTAAGTATTCTATACTGTGTTAACAAGCTAATATAGACTAGCTATAAACCCTAGCGCAAGCTCCTAGTTAATATATATGTTAATTAGCTTACTACTTATTAGTTACTTGTAGGTAAGGAAAGGATACATGTAGAGTACTAATTTTAGGGTGTCTTTATCTACCTATATAATTATACTCTCTAGTACTATATTAAGCTTTACGTTAACCTTACTTACTAGTATACTACTATAATCTACTTCGTCCTCCTTATCTTTACCTTTACCCTTGTCCTTGTCCTTATCCTCGTCCTTATCCTCGTCCTTGTCCTCGTCCTTGCTCTTATTATTATACCTACCCTTAACCTTAGACTTAGAATCTTCCTTTATCCTCTTCTTCTTCTTCTTCTTCTTCTTCTTATCTTTCTCCTTCTCTTCTTCCTTACTTTCTCTATTATTAGATATTATAATAAACTCTTAATTCTTAGTAATAGGAGCTAATAAAGTTAGTACTAGGCTATATTTACTACTAGTTCTTAACCCTGCGTGTTAATATAGAGGGCTCGTAGTTTCCTTAGGGTATATTATAAGTTGTAGGAAGTTGTTGCTAGTAATATTACTAGAGGTTATAAGTAGGATTAGGGCTAGGTCTAGTAGTATAGGTAAGGGTCGACTCTATATATTATTACTAATAGAACTTAGGATATAGGTTATTATAGAGTTCTCTAATTACTATAATTTTTTCCTTACTATAGGATACTATAATTAGCTCTATATAATATTACTAGTATAACTTTAGATATCTATACCTTTAGTTATTGTAATACTACCTAATATCTATAACTAGCTCTATATAATATTACTAGTATAACTTTAGATATCTACGCCTTTAGTTATTGTAATACTATCTAATATCTATAACTAGCCCTGCGTAGTATTACTAGTAGGGCCTAGGATATCTACGTCTTTAGTTATTACAATACTATCTAATGTCTATAACTAGCTCTACGTAGCATTACTAGTAGGGCCTAGGATGTCTATACCTTTAGTTATTGTAATACTATCTAATATCTATAACTAGCCCTACGTAGCGTTACTAGTAGGGCCTAGGATATCTACGTCTTTAGTTATTACAATACTATCTAATATCTATAACTAGCCCTACGTAGCGTTACTAGTAGGGCTTAGGATGTCTATATCTTTAGTTATTGTAATACTATCTAATATCTATAACTAGCTCTACGTAGTATTACTAGTAGGGCCTAGGATGTCTACGCCTTTAGTTATTATAATATTATCTAATATCTATAACTAGCTCTACGTAGCATTACTAGTAGGGCCTAGGATATCTACGCCTTTAGTTATTATAATACTATCTAATATCTATAACTAGCTCTATATAATATTATAGGTAGGACTTAGGATATTAGTTATTGTAATATCCTCTAATTGTGTCTCTAAGGTAGGAGGTAAGGTTAGAGTTATTATATATACTACGTTGTTAGGGTTAATAAATTCTATATCCCTATATACTAGTAAAAGTACCCTAAATAAGTAATATATAGTTAATTCTATCTCCTAGTTAGTATAGTTGTTAGTAGGCCTCTAAACCTTTCTAATCTATTCCCTAATAATTTCCTTACTAGCTAGTTACTTTAATATATTTAAGGTTAATAGGATTTTAACGTTTAATACTAGTACTATAATAATCCTAGAACTATAGGCTTTATCTATTAAGGCCTACTACGTTAGCTTAGTCTTAATAGCTATATAGTTGTATAGGTAGATATTTGTATATACTTTATTAGTATTATCTAGGGCCTCTTTAATCTAAGCTCGTACCTTAGCTAACGATAGTATATTAGTTATATTGTCTAGTAGGTAGTCCTATTATACTAGGAAGCCTATTAGCTTATAGTTTTCTAAATTAATAACCTTAATAACCTAAATAAGAGGTTCTATTAATATATATTAAGCAATAGGGGCTAGGTTAAGCGTAGAAGCAATAGTAGTAGTAAGGTAGGAAGTTAGCTATCTTATAGGCTAGGGTATAGTAGCTACTAGTACTATAAGGGTAGGAGTTCTATAAGTAGTAGCTAGTAAAATAGTATAAGAAGTAGTAACGCCTATACTATTATATGCAAGAGTAGGTATAAGTGTTGTAGATTTGTATTTTAATTTATAGGAATTCTACATCTACCTTACCTAGTTAGAGATTACTTCTTACTACTAAGGCCCTAGTACTTTATTAAACGTACTAGGTAGAGCCTCTTTAATAATCTTTACGTAATTATCCTTAACTTAGTAGCTACTAGTTAAACAAAGAGATCCTATTAGTAGCAATAGGAATAGCTTATAGATCTTGTATTTAATTATTTCGAGCGTAGATAAATTAAAGCTAAATCCTAATATTATGTGTTTATTCTTCTATATACCCTAATTCTTGTAGTTATTATACTATTCTTTTAGCATAGTATACTAATTAGAGGCTATTATACTATAGGGTAGAGTAGTAGTAGAGTAGAGTAAGTTTAAGTTAATGCGTAATATAATATAGTTTAATAAAGTAAAGTAAAGTATAATAGAGTAGAGTAGTATAAGATAACGTATAATAATAAGGCGTAGCTTAGCGCTAGTACCTATATTAATTTACTTGTAGTATAGCAAATACTAAGCTAAGTAGATAAGGTAGTATTAAGATAAGTATAAGTATAAGCGTAAGTATAAGTCTAGGTATTAGTAGGGTAGGGCGTAGTAGTAGGAGTTATAAGAGATAGCGCGTCTAAGACTACTATACTATACAACTAGTTAGAGTAAAATACTATTAGCTAGATAGACTAGAATTAGATAAAGTTAAATTAGATTAAATTAGATCGAATTAGATTAAATTAGATTGAATTAGTTTAAATTAGATTAAATTAAATTAGGTTAGATTAAATTAGATTATATTAATTAGACTATTTTAAGTTAATTTAAAACGAGTTGTACTAGGTTAGGCTAACTTATATTATACCCTATATAGGGTAAAGGGGTATAATAGAACGAGAAGATATAAGGACTACCTAGTACTAACCTATCGTATAGGCTAGGTAGTAGTCTAGTACTACTAAACTCTTGCGTTTAAAGATACGATCTTTGTAGTTAGGATACTATTTATTAGTTGTATAGTCTAGGTACGTCTCTCTTAGCTACTTAGTAGGGAGGGTAGTATAGTAGTAGTACCTACGTCGACTAGGACTATAGGATACGTGTATAGTATTATAGCCTATAGGTTAGTCTCTAAGAGCTATAAGTTGTTAAGAGTTCTTATAGTTTATACCTTATATCTAGAGATATTGTAACTTTACTATATATCTTGTATAGGAGCGTATAGCTATAGTAGAAGTATATATTATAGTAATACTATTGTTATAGAGCGTATATTTTACTTTAATAATTTTGTATTAACTCTTTTTATATTTATTACCTTACCCTCTAGCGTTAGTAGTAGTTTTAGAGTTATTGCGTAGTTAGAATAAGTACTTATAGTTATTTATTAAAAGTTTAAAACGCTAAGCTACCTTATATATACAATAATGTATACAAAACTTATAGATATACGTAAGGCTAATAGATAATTTTATATATAACTTATTAGGTATATAATAAGAGTTGTACGTTTTAATAAAGTAGGTTATATATTATATCTCTAACCCTTTAAACTAGTATAGTAGGCGCTAAGCAACTACTACTTTATACATCCCTTAGTTAGTCTCTCTATATTCTTACCTAGTCTCCTCTCCTATTCTTAGCTATAGCGTATTACACGTCGGCCCTATATATATATTAATTCTCTCTATTAGGGTTATAGTAAAGTATAGCGCTCTTATCTATTCTAGCTACTACCCCTTCCTACCTTCTTTCTTACTCTTTTCTCTCTCTTACTCTCTTACGCACGCTCTTACGTATACTCTCTCCCTTACTACCTTATATTAGTAAGGTTTATTTTACTTTTTTTTTTTTTTTTTTTTTTTTTTTTTTTTTTTTTTTTTTTTTTTTTTTTTTTTTTTTTTTTTTTTTTTTTTTTT
>JALNQA010000140.1:0-30321 GCA_028456235.1 Ophiosphaerella narmari | reverse complement strand
TTTTAAGGTAGTAGAGCGTAGTACCTTAATAGGTTATATCCTTATTAGGTTTCTAATTTATAGGTATGCGCAAGATTAGTAGTATAGGTTTCTCTAGGTAGTTCTAGTAAAAGCTAAAGGTAGCTTTATATTTAGTAAATTCTTCTATAGGCTCCTACGTAGGTTTTTTATACCCTATCTACTATACTAAATAGTACTAACCTACTTATTTACCTTACTCTTTAAGGTGTACGTCTATAATAGCTTTAACAAAATATTCTTTATATATACTACTAGTTTCTTTATTAGTAATAATAATAGGGACTAGCTAGGGTAGGTCTTAGTCTAGTAGGGGCTTCTAGTCTCTAGGGCGTAGTAGCTTTAGGTAAAAGATAGGAAATACGCCTTTATTTAGTATTTCCTAGGGTAGTATAAGTTTATATACCTTTCTATTGTAGATAACCTTTATAATAGGGTAAGGGCCTACCTACTAGTTATTAAGCTTTAGGGTTAGATAAGTAGTTTTCTAATTAGCTATACTAATATAAGCTTAGTTACTAACCTTATATACTAGTATACTATAATAAAAAGTATTAGCTTAAGCTATTTATTCTTACTATACCTAGAGTATTTTTTTCTTAAGGTATACTACTAGGTTACTATAGGTAGTAAGTAGCTTGTCTACTTATATGCGTTGCTCGCGTTAGAAAGGGTTTAGCTAGGATTTATTATTCTTGCTAGGGTATATACTACTATAAGGGTAGTATCCTAAATCTATAAAAAAAGGGGTTATCCTAATAGAAGTATTAATAGTGTTATTTGCTTAAAACTTAGCAACGTATAGCTAAGTAGCCTAATTATCTTACTTGTAATTAACGTACTACCTTAGGAAAATTTCTAAGGCCTAATTTATTTATTTAGTCTAGCTATCTATTTCTAGGTAGTAGGCTATAGAAAGTTTTTATATAATATAGAGGCGTTTATAGATTTAGTACTAAAACTATCTTATAAAAGTAGTTCCTCTATTAGATATAATATTAATTAGAACTCTATAGAGCTTAAAGATAGTTATAAAATATTAGGTAGCTTCTTTAAGTTTTAAAGACTTATATAGAAAGAAGTAGTATCTTTTTATAAGTTAATAGTAAATTACTAGGATATATTTATAGATCCTACTACTATTTTTATATAGTAGTAGGGCTTAAATATAGTCTACTAAAATGTTAGTCTAGCGTATATAAGAGATTAGTATAGGTTAGAGATAGCTATATCTACTATCTTAGGGGCTCTTTATATAGTAGTAGGTTAGGCAAGCGTTATAGTATTACTTAATTATTTAGGGTATTTTTAGCTAGTAATAGTACTTATATATTAGATATAGCGTACTATAGGGTTCTTTATAGCCTACTAACTAATAATTATAGTATAGGTTAAAGATTTAGTAATAAAGTTAGGCGTTTAAGGAGATATATAGGCGTATTCTATTAACCTAAAAGTACCTTTCCTTACTAGATCTAGTAGAGCTAATATCTAATTATAAAAAATAGTACCCTACCTTATAAAAGGCTTTTAATAGTTTCTAAGCTCTACTATCTATAGTAGTAAATATAGCTTAGGCTATAGGGTCTTTAGTATATACTATATCTAGGAGTTCTTCTATTAGGCGTAGGTTAGTAGGGTATAGTAGGAGTTCTAGGTCTAATTTCCTATTAGTAGGTAGTAAAAACTCTTCTAGTAGTTTTATAGAATTAGGGTTTATCTTAGAAATATAGTAAAGGTAGGCGTATACTATAGTAGCTTGTTCTAGTATAAACTTATTTAGTTTTCTAGGGTCTAAGAGGCTTAGGGTATAGATTACTATATCTAATACTAGCTTAACTCCTAGGGCTAGAACGTAGGGCTTAAGGATAATTTAGTTAGTACCTAATATATAGGGGTCTAAGTTGTTAAAAAGTAAATCCTATAGGCGTTTACTTAGGGTATTAGTAATCCTATTTGTATTTCCTAGTATATATTTAATATAGAAGTTAAATTAGGATAGAAATAGTAACTAGTAAGCCTAATTGTAAAGCAGATTGCTAACTGTAGATAAAGAGCCTTAGGGTTAGGATGCAACAGCAAGTTAGTAATAGGGGTTAGGGTAATAGGCAAGCGTTACTAAGGGACTTAAGGTTTAATAAGGTTATAGGTATACAAGTAAATTAGTTAGTCTAGATTAGACTATGTAATCGTATTAAGCTACTTAACTGTAAGGCTTTAAAGGTCGTAAAGCCCTCTCTTTATATATTATAGCTATCTACTAACTTAGCACTTCGTGCCTTACTAAGTACTCGTTAGTAACTTAGTACTTCGTGCTTTACTAAGTACTCGTTAGTAACTTAGTACTTCGTGCTTTACTAAGTACTCGTTAGTAACTTAGTACTTCGTGCTTTGCTAAGTACTTGTTAGTTACGTGTCTATATTGTAATCTACTGCGTTATCCTACCTAGGGTCTAAGTAGTCCTTATAGTCGCGCTAGTCCTCTAATAGTTCTATTAGCTCTAGGTCTTGTGTAGGGTTATTACCTGTAACACTATCTCCTTCTCCTGCTAGGGGCAAGTTGTTCTGTTCTAGATCTAGGTTATTAGCGTCTTAGATCTAGATAGTCTCTCTTAGGTTCTATTCTCTAATGCCTTCTAAATCTACGCTCTAAAAGCGCGCCCTCGTTGCCTATATTTGTTGTAATAGTATTAAAGTAATACCTTGTCCTTATTGTACTAGTAAGGGATTGCGTTATATAGTATCTAAAAAGGATAGTAAGGCGTATAAGGCGTATATTAATGTAAACGTTTAGCATTGTTGTTCCTATCCTAGGGTTTCTATAGCTAAGTGTACGTGTTCTATTATAATATAGGTGTCCTAACTAAGGTCTCTTAGGGAGAGCCGTTAACTAGGCTCGAGATAAACTATCTACTTAGATCTAGGCTACTAAGCAGGCTTAGCAGGAGCTACTTAATAAGGTAGTAGAGAATTAAACTCTCCTAAATCGTCTTTATAAGCTAGAGAAGCATAATAATAAATAGTCCTCTACTTAGTCTTACGTAGTTAAGGCTAAGCTTAACGCTGTTAAGGTAGAAGAGGGTTGTTCTCCTCTAGGCGACGCTGTCTCTCTAGGCGCCGCTCTATCTATCTCTAGTAGCGTTCGTCCTCTAAGAGACTTTAATAGGTTTCTTAGGTTACTATAAGACAGGCTAGAGGGTTTTAATTTTAGAACTCCTCTAGTAACTTAGGGCAATTAAGATTATCTTCTAGTTGCTAGGTATCTTCCTATAGCTTGCCCTTATCGTCTGTTCCTTACTAGCTAACTAGGTAGTAGTTTTTTCTATTGCGCTAGCGCTACGCTAGGATCTCCTCTACTTCCTACTCCTTGTCGTCTTATCTATAGGTAGCCGCGTCGTAGGCTACTAGTTGTATATTTAGTAGTACCCTTTCTAGGTATAAAACGTAAAAGGTTAGGTAGACCTTTATAGTTAGGGGTAGTTTAAGGTAGTAGTTGTTTTCTCCTATTTGTTTATCTACCTCGTAAGAACTAATCTTAACGTAGTCTAATTTATTGCTTAGTCTAGTACTCTTAATATTTTTTTGTTGTAACTAGACCCTATCTCCCCTCTTAAATTATAGTCCCTAGATTCTTTTCTTATTATA
Source organism: Ophiosphaerella narmari (assembly GCA_028456235.1). Classification (NCBI taxonomy): domain Eukaryota; kingdom Fungi; phylum Ascomycota; class Dothideomycetes; order Pleosporales; family Phaeosphaeriaceae; genus Ophiosphaerella; species Ophiosphaerella narmari. The sequence goes on along the minus strand of JALNQA010000140.1, from coordinate 26,658 downwards.
GTTCTGTTCTATAGTAGTATTTACTAGTTTAGCATCTATCTTAAGTTATTCGTAGATCTCCTAGATCCTTACTATACTTTATCGTGCGCTTAGGCTATATATTCCTATATTAATTAGATTATTCCCTATTATAGGGTTGTATCTATAGTTTACGTAGTATAGTGTTATTCCTATTGTACTGTAATATACTATGTTGTATACAAATTAGGCTAGTAGTAGTAGTATTACCTAATTATCCTATTTGTAATTAAGGTAGTACCTTAAATATTATTCTACTATCTAGTTAAGTTACTCTATAGCTCTATCTATTTAGGGGTAGAAACTTATTAATATTCTTAGCTTAATTCCTAGTATTACTATAAAGACCTACTAGTATTTTAATATAAATTTTAGGTCCCTATCTAATATAATTTTATCTAGTACTCTATATTCTGTAAAGAAGGGTAGCATTCTATAGGCAAACTAGGGTGCCTTTGTTTTTTCTAGGTATAGGACGAAATATCTATATCTTGTTAGCTTGTCTACTATTGTAAGTATAGAATCGTACTAGGTTCTAGTAACTAGGTCCTTTAATTTAGGTAGTTTTACAATAAAGTCTAGGGAGATTATTTCTTATAGTCTTTCTACTAGTTCTATTGTTTGTAACAGTCTATAAGGTATATATTAGTCTACTTTATTTCTATAATATTCTAGGTATTCTACTAGTACTATTGTTACTATTGCCCTAGCTTTTAGGATATAGTATTCTTAGACTAGTCGCCTTAATGTCTTCTTAATTCCCTAGTAGCTATATATTAGTAATTCGTAGAATTGTTAGATAAATTCCTTCTATATACTTTTTAGGATGTATATTTAATTATATACTTGCGTTAACCTATTAGTAGTTTATTAATCTAAGAGTATCTCTAATTTATCCTTTGCTTTATTTGTTTCTATTTAGATCTATTTTGTCTATTTATCTTAGGTTCTAACTAATTCCCGTATTACTACGATCTTAGGGTAGTTAAACTATAGTAAGCTATTATCTATCTTGTATAGTAGGGCTCCTTCTATTAGTATATAGCCTATATTTAGTTTATGTCTTCTACTAAGTGTATTAGCTCTTAGATTTTCCTTTCCTTTATAGTATTAGATCTTAAAATTATACTCTACAAGGATCTATAACTATTAGCGCTATCGTAAGGTTAGTTCCTTATTAAGTATAAATCCTATAAGATTCTTGTAGTTAGTATAGACTACTATAGGGTATTTAGCCCCCTAAAGGTATACCCTCTATTCCTTAAAATATACTACGATCGCGAGTAGTTCTTTGTCGTAGATGTCGTAATTCTATTCTACAAGTATTATTGTCTATACGTAGTAGTATACTAGGTAGAGGTGTCTATTATTATCTTCCTAAAGTAGTACTCTAGATATCGCGCTATTTAAGGCGTCTGTTTCTATTCTAGGTTATTTCTTTAGTATATAGATCTATAGTACTAGTTCCTTTGCAAATTCTACTTTTATTTTTTAAAAAGCCTCCCTTTCCTAGTTTATCTATATAAATAGGACGTCTTTTTTTATTAGCCTATATAAGGGGCCCGTAATATCTATCTAGTTTAGAATAAGTTTTTAGTAGAAGTTGCAGAATCCTATAAAGGATTGTAGCTATACTAATATCTTAGGGTCCTTCTAGGTAAGTATTTCCTATATTTTTACAGGGTCTACTCCTAAATATCCTAGTATAATTACGTATCCTAGGTACGTAGTCCTCTATATATAGAATTCGCACTTCTTCTTATATAGTCGTAGTTTTGCCTGTATTAGCGTTTCTAGGATAGTCTATACGTGTTGCCTATATTCTTTTAACGTTTTTAAGTAGACTAGGATGTTATCTAGGTATGCTATAGCAAACCTATCTAGATACGATCGTAACACGTTGTCGATTCGAGCCTAAAAGGTTCCTAGTGCGTTAGTTAATCTAAAAGGCATTACTAAGTATTCGTATAGTCCGCGTCTTAACTAGACTACTATTTTCTATTCCTCGCCCTTAGCTATCCTAATTTAATAGTAGGCGTTTTGTATATCTAGCTTTATAAACTACTAAGCGTTAACTAATTAATCCTATAGTTCTAAGATTAATAGTAGCAGGTATTAGTTCTTTATAGTAATGTTGTTTAATTGTTAATAATTAATATACAATCGTTTTTCTATTATACCCTTCTTTAGTACAAACATAAGAGGGTATACTACTAGTAAGCTAGATAGTTATATCTATCCCTTCTTAAGACTATCCCTAATATACTCCTATAGTAGTTTATCCTCCTTAAGGGTTAGCTTGTAGATAGGTCTATACTTAGGCATCGTTCCTAGTTTTAATAGAATCGTTACATCCTAAGGTTAGTATTCTAGTAGTTTCTTATCTAGTATAGAGAAGACTTCTTGTAAATTGTCGTATTTATCTAGTATAATTATCTTTTTATAGGGTAGCTCTTCTACTGTATATAGGTATACTATATATTTATTAGTCTTTCTAGGTTTATAGAATATAACTATTCCTATTTTCTAGTTAATTTGTAGGTTAGCTTGTTTAAGCTATAAGGTTCCTAAGATAATATCTTGTCCTCTATCTATCTCTATAACATCGCATATAATAGGTCCTATCTAGCCTTCTAACTTAAGCTAGGCTATCTTTGTTTCTTCTATAACTAGGCTCTTAAAAGCCTTTCCTTTAATTATTATAACGTTGTAACTATATAGCTTTTACTTAGTTAGTATACGTCTAATATTTATATATTATTAAGACGCAAAGTTTCTTATTACTCTACTATCTATTATTGCTATAACTAGTTAGTCTCCTAAGGATCTATACATAAAGATTCTAGAGTTGTAGTTTATCTATCTAGTAGCCTATAGCTATAGGTTTCCTTGTTCCTATTCTTTTGTCTTTACTTATTATATACGTTTCTTTATTTCTTTATACTCTAGGTATTTGTCGTTAGTATAGTAGACAACTAATCTTCCTAGGTAGTATTCTATAGGCCGTATTAGCAGTAGTTCTATATAAATATATCCTAGTCTATTCTACTAGGGTGTTAGTTACTAGTCTCTAGTTAACTACTTGTCTATTTTGTAGCGTTCGCATTCTTCTACGAGATAGTAGGTCTAATCTAGCTATTAGTATTTAGTATGTTTAGGGTTCCTTAGCTAGCTATTCCTAGATACCTATATAGGATCGATTTTCTAGTATTATATTAGGGTTAGTTCTTCTACTATTTTGTTGTAGCATCTTAATAGCTATACGACTTCTTTATTACCTATAACAAGCGTGTCTAGGACTTTAAGGTTTCTAGACTTATCCTTAATAATAATATTAGGCATTTCTAGGAAAGCATATTATTGTTTAGGCGTAACTTTACTAGACCTTGTATCTATAGGCGAGTCTTCTAAGGCTAATCCCCTAGTAGACTCCTCTTAAGTTACTACTAATTATACCTTTTCTAGCTAATATCCTATACTTGCTTTTGCGTCGCTATGCTCTTTGCAGTAGTTATTATAGTACTTAGTCTAGTATTTCTTTGCATATTTACTTATTCTAGCTAGCTTTACTAGCTTAGGTATTTCTTTAATTTCCTTAGTTACTACTACTCGTTCTTTTCTTAATCCTCTATTGTTTAGGGCTTTAAAAGGGCAGTTTCTTGCAAAATATCTAGGTTTCTTGTAGTTAAAGCATACCTTTACGTCCCTAAGCCTCTACTTATTAGGGTCTACTCGTCTATTCTAGTTAGTACGCTCGTGCGTAGCGCCTAGTTGCATAGGTTCTAGGCCGTATAGATCTTTCTTAGGTATATTTTAATAGTATAGTTAGTTTTGTATATTTGTTGTACTAGGTAGTTTGTTCTTGTTAAATATGTATAGTCGATCGTTAATCTTAATAGTAAGCTAAATTAATTCCTAAAGTATTTCTAGCATATCTATTAGGATAAGGGCCTATTAGAGTAATAGTTTAAGACCTTTATAATACTAGTCTCTTAAGGCTTCGTCGCCCTAGTTTAACTTCGCTGTAAGTTGTTTAAACTCTAAAGTATAATAGGCTATAAACCTAGTCTACTTTAGCCTTTAGAGTTTAGCCTTTACTACTCCTTTCGCATCTACGTCTCTAAACGTAAGGCTTAGTCGTTGCTTAAAGTAATTATAGCTACTAAAAAGTTGTTGCGTCTCGACGCTTTTCTAATTGTTAGGGCCTAAGCTTTCTTCTAAATATATTTTAAACTAGTCTATTGCCTTTCCTATAAGATAGGCTACAACAAAGGACACCTTGTAGGTTTTACTCTAAATTTAGCTAGAGTTAAGTGTTATGTAGATTAACATATTAGCTAGAAATCCCTTAAGTTTAGTTTACATGCTATTAAACTTCTCTAGTATACTAAGTTTAAGTAGTTTAGTTTTTATATTGTTAAGTTGCGTAGTAAGCTTGTAGATTTACTATACTATGCGCTATAGAAGTTCTTAGTCTTCTCCCTAGGCTCTAAGGATTTTAGTAATCTAGACATCGTTTGTCGTAATTGTTAGTACGCTCAAGGATTGCGCCTAGGTCGTTATCGTTGCTATTAACCTTAATAGTTAAAGTATAAGGTAGATTGCTAACTATAGACAAAGAGCCTTAGGGTTAGGATGCAATAGCAAGTTAGTAACAGAGGTTAGGGTAATAGGCAAGCGTTACTAAGGGACTTAAGGTTCAATAGGGTTATAGGTATATAAGTAAATTAGTTAGTCTAGATTAGACTATATAATCGTATTAAGCTACTTAACTGTAAGGCTTTAAAGGTCGTAAAGCCCTCTCTTTATATATTATAGCTATCTACTAACTTAGTACTTCGTACCTCGCTAAGTGCTTATTAGTAACTTAGTACTTCGTGCTTTGCTAAGTACTCGTTAGTAACTTAGTACTTCGTGCTTTACTAAGTACTCGTTAGTAACTTAGCACTTCGTGCTTTACTAAGTACTCGTTGGTCACGTGTCTATGTTGTAATCTGCTACGTTATCCTACCTAGGGTCTAAGTAGTCCTCGTAGTCGCGCTAGTCCTCTAATAGTTCTATTAGCTCTAGGTCTTGTGTAGGGTTATTACCCGTAATACTAATAGTAGTTAAGTTTTTTAGTTATTATAAAGGTTTCTAGGTTATAGTAGTCTATAACAATACTAATTATATATAGGCTACCTATAAGTTCTAGTTCCTATTCTTTAAATACTTAAATAATAGCTATAAGTTCTAAGTTATAGATATTATAGTTATACTCTACTAGGGTATACTTTTTTAAGAAGAAGCTAACTAGTTACTAGATTCTATTCTTATTTAGTTAGCTTATTACTCTACTTACTACCTATCCTAAGGTATCTATTTAAATATAGATAGGCTTTAAGGAGTTAAAGTAGAGTAAAACTACTTCTAGCTAAAAGGCTACTTTAAGCTTATTAAAGGTTGTTAGATAAAAGGGGTTTAAAAGGTAGCTACTATAAGTACGATAATAGGAGAAAACTAAGATTAAAAAGATAGATTGGTGTAGTTAATATTAAGTAAGTAGAACTAATTAATTGATTGCTCTGTTCTGTCGTTGCTTTTTTTTTATCTACTATCGCACTCCTCTATATATCCTTAGCTCTATTAGCTGCTAATACCTCAGCGATAGCGAGGCCTTAGTTAGGGCAAGCCTTAGTTAGGGCGATGCCTTAGCTAGCGTTAAGCTCATGTAAGGGTTGGGCCTTTAAGTCCTTTATGCCTCTACAAGGGATAAGCTAGTACGCGGGCTAGCGCCTACCTTAGCTAAGTCTAGATGCATCGAGATTCTACTAGTTTGCTAGCCTAGCTGCTAGCGTAGTACTAGCGTTAATTCTTACAAAGGTTGAGGTTGCTCGCTAAGCTCTTAGCGCACGCGTAATATTGATCGCTATTGCGATCGCGATTACTATCTCGATCGTTACTAACGTTACTTTATCAACGTTAACTTATTAGCGCGAGCCTACGAGTTAGCCTATAGGTTAGCTCGTAATTAAGCTCGTGCGTAAGCTCGTGCGTTAGATAATTGCTGTTAGTTAGTTGAGCTGCTAGCTAATGCCGTGAATTTAGCCGTACAATCTAACAAAGGTATTAATATATTCTTAGGTAATTATAAATAGCTTGTAGTAGGTCTTTTATAGGAGTAGCCTATCTCCTTTAGTAAGTATAGTAATAACTTTAGACTTAATTAGCTTAGTAAGTAGTAGGGTAAGGCTTAAGTAATCCTTAATAAAGTACTAGAGGAATCTAGTATAGCCTAGAAAAGCTAAAACTTCTTTAGGGGTTTTTAGTATCTCTTATTCTTAAACTACCTAGACTTTAGTAGGGTCTATTGCTATTCCTTTATCTAATATAATTATACCTAGAAATTTAACTAATATAGTATAGAAGCTAGATTTCTTAGGGTCTATAAAGAAGCTATACTCTTTTAGTTACGTAAGTACTTTATAAACGTACTAAATATATTCTACTTTATTATCTAAGTAAACTAAGATATTATCTATATATATAGTATAAAATTTATCTAGAAATTCTTATAGAGCTAAGTTAATTACGCGTTAGAAAGTAGCTAGTACGTTAGTAAGGCTAAAGGGTACTACTTTATATATATAGGTACTAAAGCGTATAATAAATATAGTAAGCTATTTTAAATTTAGGGTAATACGTAGGTAGTAAAAGGTGTATATTATATTAAATTTTAAGAAGATCTTTACTTTATTAAGGTAAGCTAGCGTTTCTCTAAAGAATAGAATAGGGTACTAATCTTTAATTATTACCTTATTTAATTCCTAGTAGTCTATATAGACTTAGAGGCCCCTATCTAGTTTAGTAATAATTAGTAGATTATTCTAGGCTAGAGAGCTATATTTGCTAATAAATCCTATTTTCTCTATTTCTTAGATATATTTTTAGATTACTTTATCTTATTTTCTTATAAAAGGGTAGAGTTTAGTATCTAGGATCTTTACGCCTAGCTTAAAAGTAATTTCTAAGTTATATAGTCTATAAGGAAGAAGGTTTTCTACTACTTTCTTATTAAAATAGAGTATAAGGTCTTAGTATAGTTAAAGTAGCTTAGGGGATAGGATATCTTAGAGTTCTATTATAGGTAGTAGCTTGTAAAATTATATATAATCTAATTCCTTAGCTATTTTATAGCTATAGACTATAGGTAGGAATCTATCTAAGGTTAGTACTATAAGTATATTCCTATTCTTCCTAGTAAGGGCTTGTATTACGTAGTAGCTAATAGTCTAAATATTAACTAGTAAGTCTAGTTTATACCTATTAAGGTACTATTTAAAGAGCTTTATAGGAGTAGATAATAGTCTTTATACTAGCTTCTTAGGAGCTAAAGTAGAGTAATATCTAGGCGCACTATAGTATACTACTAAGGGGGTTTCTTTAGTTATCTAATAATACTACTAATAGTAAATATCTAGAAAGGATAGTATTCTATTATAGTAGTTAGGTTTTATAGTATAGACTCTATACTATATAAATCTTAAAATAAAATTAAACTAGCCTATATTTTTAAAAATATAGGCTAATATTTACTCTATATATATATTAATTTATAGGAAGAACTTAACTTAGTAAGTAATAGACTTAGATAGGGAACTATTATATCTTTTATAGATAATAGGTTTAGTTAACTAGATAATTTATAGTTTTATAAATTTCTAGGTAAACTTTTATAAGATAAAGTTTATATCTACTCTATTATCTACTAAGGTTCTAGCTACGTAAGGTACTACAAGGTCTTTACCTATAAAGCTAGTAAAAGAGAATTAACTTAATAATATTCTCTATAGTTTAGTTAGTAGTTTTCTATACTAGACTATCTATACTCTATAGGTTAAGGTATAGTATATTTATTATAGGTTTTAACTCTATATAGACTCTAGAGCTAATAGAACCTATAGACAACTAGCGTAGCTATAAGGACTACTTAGATTATAGATAAGATAATATAGTAGACTATAATATAGATACGTAACTAACTTAGTACTTTGTAATACTTAGTATAAATAAAGTATAAAGCTAGCTTAGTACTTTATAATACTTAGTATAAATAAAGCGCAAAGCTACTATATAGTTAGTTAGTATATAGATAGGAGGACTCTTAACCTTTAAGTCCTTATAGTTAAGCTTAAGTTCTACCCTAAACCTACTATACTACTTACCTACTATAACCCTTTAGTTCCTTAGTACTTCCCTAAGTAATACTTACCTATTACCCCTACTAGCTACTAATTTACTACTATACCTAAACTCCTAAGGCCCTTTGTCTAGTTAAGCAAAGTATACCTTATACTTTAACTATTATAGTTAGTAGTAATAATAGCTACTAGCGTGTAATCCTTAAGTAGCCTAATAATTACAATAAACAACGTTTAGATTATAGAAATCCTTAGGGCCTAAGGAGAGGACTAAGAACTCCTATAATACGTAGTATAATAGATTACCTAGCTTATAAATTAACTTAACACTATAAATACTAAACTAGTTAAGCTTAGCTTACCTAAGAAGTTTAATAGTACCTAAACTAAACTTAAGAGATTCCTAGTAAATATGTAAATCTATATAATAATTTATTCTAACTAGATTTAAAGTAAAAATTAGAAAGTATCCTTTATTATAGCGTACCTAATAGGAAAGGCTATAGACTAGTTTAAAACGTACCTTAAAGAAAGCCTAGGACCTAAAGATTAACAAAGTATTAAGATATAGTAGATCTTTAGTAGCTATAATTACTTTAAGTAATAAATAAGCCTTACGTTTAGAGATATAGACTTAAAAGGAGTTGTAAAGATAAAACTCTAGAGGCTAAGGTAAACTAGGGTAATAAAGCCTTAAGAGACTAGTACTATAAGGGTCTTAAACCTATACTCTAATAAGCCCTTATTCCTTTAGATATACTAGAGATACTCTAAAAATTAATCTAGCTTACTATTAGGATTAACGATAGGATATATATTATAAGGCGGATTACTAACTATAGACAAAGAGCCTTGGGGTTAGGATACAACAGCAAGTTGGTAACAGGGGTTAGAGTAACAGGCAAGCGTTACTAAGGGACTTGAGGTTCAATAGGGTTATAGGTATACAAGTAAATTAGTTAGTCTAGATTAGACTATGTAATCGTATTAAGCTACTTAACTATAAGGCTTTAAAGGTCGTAAAGCCCTCTCTTTATATATTATAGCTATCTACTAACTTAGCACTTCGTACCTTGCTAAGTACTCGTTAGTAACTTAGTACTTCGTGCTTTACTAAGTACTCGTTAGTAACTTAGTACTTTGTGCTTTACTAAGTACTCGTTAGTTACGTGTCTATATTATAATCTACTACGTTATCCTACCTAGGGTCTAAGTAGTCCTTGTAGTCGCGCTAGTCCTCTAATAGTTCTATTAGCTCTAGGTCTTGTATAGGGTTATTACCTGTAACACTATCTCCTTCTCCTGCTAGGGGCAAGTTGTTCTGTTCTAGATCTAGGTTATTAGCGTCTTAGATCTAGATAGTCTCTCTTAGGTTCTATTCTCTAATACCTTCTAAATCTACGCTCTAAAAGCGCGCCCTCGTTACCTATATTTGTTGTAACAGTATTAAAGTAATGCCTTGTCCTCGTTATACTAGTAAGGGATTACGTTGTATAGTATCTAAGAAGGATAGTAAGGCGTATAAGGCGTGTATTAATGTAAACGTTTAGCATCGTTGTTCCTATCCTAGGGTTTCTATAGCTAAGTATACGTGTTCTATTATAATATAGGTATCCTAACTAAGGTCTCTTAGGGAGAGCTATTAACTAGGCTCGAGATAAACTATCTACTTAGATCTAGGCTACTAAGTAGGCTTAGTAGGAGCTACTTAATAAGGTAGTAAAGAATTAAACTCTCCTAAATTGTCTTTGTAAGCTAGAGAAGTATAACAATAAATAGTCCTCTACTTAGTCTTGCGTAGTTGAGGCTAAGCTTAACGCTGTTGAGGTAGAAGAGGGTCGTTCTCCTCTAGGCGACGCTATCTCTCTAGGCGCCGCTCTATCTATCTCTAGTAGCGTTCGTCCTCTAAAAGACTTTAATAGGTTTCTTAGGTTACTATAAGATAGGCTAGAGGGTTTTAATTTTAGAACTCCTCTAGTAACTTAGGGCAATTAAGATTATCTTCTAGTTACTAGGTATCTTCCTATAGCTTACCCTTATCGTCCGTTCCTTGCTAGCTAACTAGGTAGTAGTTTTTTCTATTGCGCTAGCGCTGCGCTAGGATCTCCTCTACTTCCTACTCCTTATCGTCTTGTCTATAAGTAGCTACGTCGTAGGCTACTAGTTATATATTTAGTAGTACCCTTTCTAGGTATAAAATGTAAAAGGTTAGGTAGACCTTTATAGTTAGGAGTAGTTTAAGGTAGTAGTCGTTTTCTCCTATTTATTTATCTACCTTGTAAGGACTAATCTTAACGTAGTCTAATTTATTACTTAGTCTAGTACTCTTAATATTTTTTTGTTATAACTAGACCCTATCTCCCCTCTTAAATTATAGTCCCTAGATTCTTTTCTTATTATAGTTCTATTCTATAGTAGTATTTACTAGTTTAGTATCTATCTTAAGTTATTCGTAGATCTCCTAGATCCTTACTATACTTTATTGTATACTTAGGCTATATATTCCTATATTAATTAGATTATTCCCTATTATAGGGTTGTATCTATAGTTTACGTAGTATAGTATTATTCCTATTATACTATAATATACTGTATTGTATGCAAATTAGGCTAGTAGTAGTAGTATTACCTAATTATCCTATTTGTAATTAAGGTAGTACCTTAAATATTATTCTACTATCTAGTTAAGTTGCTCTATAGCTCTATCTATTTAGGGGTAAAAACTTATTAATATTCCTAGCTTAATTCCTAGTATTGCTATAAAGACCTACTAGTATTTTAATATAAATTTTAGGTCCCTATCTAATATAATTTTGTCTAGTACTCTATGTTCTATAAAGAAGGGTAGCATTCTATAGGCAAACTAGGGTGCCTTTGTTTTTTCTAGGTATAGGATAAAATATCTATATCTTGTTAGCTTGTCTACTATCGTAAGTATAGAATCGTACTAGGTTCTAGTAACTAGGTCCTTTAATTTAAGTAGTTTTACAATAAAGTCTAGAGAGATTGTTCCCTATAGTCTTTCTACTAGTTCTGTTGTTTGTAATAGTCTATAAGGTATATATTAGTCTACTTTGTTTCTATAATATTCTAGGTATTCTACTAGTACTATTATTACTATTACCCTAGCTTTTAAGATATAGTATTCTTAGACTAGTTACCTTAATGTCTTCTTAATTCCCTAGTAGCTATATATTAGTAATTTGTAGAATCGTTAGATAAATTCCTTCTATATACTTTTTAGGATGTATATTTAATTATATACTTACGTTAACCTATTAGTAGTTTATTAATCTAGGAGCATCTCTAATTTATCCTTTACTTTGTTTGTTTCTATTTAGATCTATTTTATCTATTTGTCTTAGGTTCTAACTAATTCCCGTATTACTACGATCTTAGGGTAGTTAAACTATAGTAAGCTATTATCTATCTTGTATAGTAGGGCTCCTTCTATTAGCGTATAGCCTATATTTAGTTCGTGTCTTCTACTAAGTGCATTAGCTCTTAGATTTTCCTTTCCTTTATAGTATTAGATCTTGAAATCGTACTCTACAAGAATCTATAACTATTAGTACTATTATAGGGTTAGTTCCTTGTTAAGTATAAATCCTATAAGATTCTTGTAGTTAGTATAGACTACTATAGGGTGTTTAGCCCCCTAAAGGTATACCCTCTATTCCTTAAAATATGCTACAATCGTAAGTAGTTCTTTGTTGTAGATGTCGTAATTCCGTTCTATAGGTATTATTGTCTATGCGTAGTAGTATACTAGGTAGAGGTATCTATTATTGTCTTCCTAAAGTAGTACTCTAGATATCGCGCTATTTAAGGCGTCTATTTCTATTCTAGGTTGTTTTTTAGGTATATAGATCTATAGTACTAGTTCTTTTATAAATTCTACCTTTATTTTTTAGAAAGCCTCTCTTTCCTAGTTTATCTATATAAATAGGACGTCTTTTTTTATTAGCCTATATAGGGGGCCTATAATATCTATCTAGTTTAGAATAAGTTTTTAGTAGAAGTTGTAGAATCCTATAAAGGATTGTAGCTGTACTAATATCTTAGGGTCCTTCTAGGTAAGTATTTCCTATGTTTTTATAGGGTCTACTCCTAAATATCCTAGTATAATTATATATCCTAGGTACGTAGTCCTCTACGTATAGAATTCGCACTTCTTCTTATGTAGTCGTAGTTTTGCCTATATTAGCGTTTCTAGGATAGTCTATACGTATTACCTATATTCTTTTAATGTTTTTAAGTAGACTAGGATGTTATCTAGGTATACTATAGCAAACCTATCTAGATACAGTCGTAACACGTTGTTAATTTAAGCCTAAAAGGTTCCTAGTGCGTTAGTTAATCTAAAAGGCATTACTAAGTATTCGTATAGTCTGCGTCTTAACTAGACTACTATTTTCTATTCCTTGCCCTTAGCTATCCTAATTTAATAGTAGGCGTTTTGTATATCTAGCTTTGTAAACTACTAAGCGTTAACTAATTAATCCTATAGTTCTAAGATTAATAGTAGTAGGTATTAGTTCTTTATAGTAATGTTGTTTAATTATTAATAATTAATATACAATCGTTTTTCTATTATACCCTTCTTTAGTATAAACATAAGAGGGTGTACTACTAGTAAGCTAGATAGTTGTATCTATCCCTTCTTAAGACTGTCCCTAATGTACTCCTATAGTAGTTTATCCTCCTTAAGGGTTAGCTTATAGATAGGTCTATACTTAGGTATCGTTCCTAGTTTTAATAGAATTGTTGTATCCTAAAGTTAGTATTCTAGTAGTTTCTTATCTAGTATAGAGAAGACTTCTTGTAAATCGTTGTATTTGTCTAGTATAATTGTCTTTTTATAGGGTAGCTCTTCTACTATATATAGGTACACTATATATTTATTAGTCTTTCTAGGTTTATAGAATGTAACTATTCCTATTTTCTAGTTAATTTATAGGTTAGCTTGTTTAAGCTATAAGGTTCCTAAGATAATATCTTATCCTCTATCTATCTCTATAACATCGCATGTAACAGGTCCTATCTAGCCTTCTAACTTAAGCTAGGCTATCTTTATTTTTTCTATAACTAGGCTCTTAAAAGCTTTTCCTTTAATTGTTATAACGTTATAACTATATAGCTTTTGCTTAGTTAGTATACGTCTAATATTTATATATTGTTAAGACGCGAAGTTTCTTATTGCTCTACTATCTATTATTACTATAACTAGTTAGTCTCCTAAGGATCTATGCATAAAGATTCTAGAGTCGTAGTTTGTCTATCTAGTAGCCTATAGCTATAGGTTTCCTTATTCCTATTCTTTTATCTTTACTTATTGTATGCGTTTCTTTATTTCTTTGTACTCTAGGTATTTGTTGTTAGTATAGTAGACAACTAATCTTCCTAGGTAGTATTCTATAGGCCGTGTTAGTAGTAGTTCTATGCAAATGTATCCTAGTCTATTCTACTAGGGTGTTGGTTGCTAGTCTCTAGTTAACTACTTATCTATTTTATAGCGTTCGCATTCTTCTACGAGATAGTAGGTCTAATCTAACTATTAGTATTTAGTATGTTTAGGGTTCCTTAGCTAGCTATTCCTAGATACCTGTATAGGATCGATTTTCTAGTATTGTATTAGGGTTAGTTCTTCTACTATTTTGTTGTAGCATCTTAATAGCTATGCAACTTCTTTATTACCTATAACAAGCGTATCTAGGACTTTAAGGTTTCTAGACTTATCCTTAATAATAATATTAGGCGTTTCTAAGAAAGTATATTATTATTTAGGCGTAACTTTACTAGACCTTGTATCTATAGGCGAGTCTTCTAAGGCTAATCCCCTAGTAGACTCCTCTTAAGTTGCTACTAATTATACCTTTTCTAGCTAATATCCTATACTTGCTTTTACGTTGCTGTACTCTTCGTAGTAGTTGTTATAGTACTTAGTCTAGTATTTCTTTGCATGTTTACTTATTCTAGCTAGCTTTACTAGCTTAGGTATTTCTTTAATTTCCTTAGTTACTACTACTTATTCTTTTCTTAATCCTCTATTGTTTAGGGCTTTAAAAGGGTAGTTTCTTGCAAAATGTCTAGGTTTCTTATAGTTAAAGTATACCTTTGCGTCCCTAAGCCTCTACTTATTAGGGTCTGCTCGTCTATTCTAGTTAGTGTACTTGTACGTAGCGCCTAGTTGCATAGGTTCTAGGCTATATAGATCCTTCTTAGGTGTATTTTAATAGTATAGTTAGTTTCGTATATTTGTTATACTAGGTAGTTTGTTCTTATTAAACATATATAGTCGATTGTTAATCTTAATAGCAAGCTAAATTAATTCCTAAAGTATTTCTAGTATATCTATTAGGATAAGGGCCTATTAGAGTAATAGTTTAAGACCTTTATAATACTAGTCTCTTAAGGCTTCGTCGCCCTAGTTTAACTTCGCCGCGAGTTGTTTAAACTCTAAAGTATAATAGGCTATAGACCTAGTCTACTTTAGCCTTTAGAGTTTAGCCTTTACTATTCCTTTTGCATCTACGTCTCTAAACGTAAGGCTTAGTTGTTGCTTAAAGTAATTATAGCTACTAAAAAGTTGTTACGTCTCGACGCTTTTCTAATTATTAGGGCCTAAGCTTTCTTCTAAATATGTTTTAAACTAGTCTATTACCTTTCCTGTAAGATAGGCTACAACAAAGGACACCTTATAGGTTTTACTCTAAATTTAGCTAGAGTTAAGTGTTATATAGATTAACATATTAGCTAGGAATCCCTTAAGTTTAGTTCGCGTACTATTAAACTTCTCTAGTATACTAAGTTTAAGTAGTTTAGTTTTTATGTTATTAAGTTGCGTAGTAAGCTTATAGATTTGCTATACTACGCGCTATAGAAGTTCTTAGTCTTCTCCCTAGGCTCTAAGGATTTTAGTAATCTAGACATCGTTTGTTGTAATTGTTAGTACGCTTAAAGATTGCGCCTAGGTTGTTATCGTTACTATTAACCTTAATAGTTAAAGTGTAAGGTAGATTGCTAACTATAGATAAAGAGCCTTAGGGTTAGGATGTAACAGCAAGTTGGTAATAGGGGTTAGGGTAATAGGCAAGTATTACTAAGGGACTTAAGGTTTAATAGGGTTATAGGTATACAAGTAAATTAGTTAGTCTAGATTAGACTATGTAATCGTATTAAGCTACTTAACTGTAAGGCTTTAAAGGTCGTAAAGCCCTCTCTTTATATATTATAGCTATCTACTAACTTAGTACTTCGTACCTCGCTAAGTACTCGTTAGTAACTTAGTACTTCGTGCTTTGCTAAGTGCTCGTTGGTAACTTAGTACTTTGTGCTTCGCTAAGTACTCGTTAGTTACGTGTCTATATTGTAATCTACTACGTTATCCTACCTAGGGTCTAAGTAGTCCTCGTAGTCGCGCTAGTCCTCCAATAGTTCTATTAGCTCTAGGTCTTGTATAGGGTTATTACCCGTAACATATATATTTAAAAAAAATAAGGTACTAAACCTAATAAATACGTAGAACTAGCCTTACTACCTAAACTAACTAAAAAAGGACCTATATAGTCCTAAACTAATATAGTTAGGTATAATATATAAATATACTAACTAGAATAAAAAAGTAGACTAGGAGAAGTAAAGGCTTAAGAACGCTAAGGTATACTTTAAGTATAAGTAACTAAGATATTTTATAAGAAACTACCCCTTTAAAGCCCTAAACAATTAAGGATTAGGAAAAGAATAAGTAGTAGTAACTAAGAAAATTAAGGAGGCCCTAGAACTAGTAAAGCTAGCTAGAATAAATAAATATATAAAGAAATACTAGACTAAGTACTATAATAATAGCTACGAAGAGTATAGTAATATAAAGGCAAGTATAGGATATTAGCTAGAAAGGGTATAATTAGCTATAACTTAAGAGGAGCCTACTAAAAGACTAGCCTTAGAAGACTTACCTATTGTAAGGACTTAGCATACTACTAAACTAAACCAAAAAGGGGCTAATAGCTAGTTAAGCTATTTGTAGTAGTATATAATATATATACTAGTTATTATTACTTGAAGTTCTTCGGACTCGCCTAGAACTCGCTTAGGGTTGTACTAAGTTGTATGCAGGGGAATATACTAGCCGATAGAGCTAGCAACACTAGTTACTCGGCCTAGTAGAACTAGTCGACAGCGCTAAGCCTACCCAATCTAGCTCCCCGCCCTAGACCCCTTATAGTTACTTTGTAAACTAAATTGTTGTACGCAAATTATGTAGTTTTTAATAAGGTAGCCTAATTATCCTAATTTATTAATGTAAAGATTCTTAAATACTATTCTAGTATTTAATTCTAGCGTTTAGTTTACCTATTAGTCTATAGGTAGAAAGCTATACTTAGCCTACGCTTTACCTATAATTAGTAGTATATTTCTATCTAAAATTCTAAAGTAAAGATTAAACCTCTATCTAATACAATACCTTTCTATATTCTATAATTTAGGATAATATTATTAAAGTATGCTTCTACAAACTATTATATATCCTACTTTTTACGTACTAGGATATAGATAGCTATCTTTAATAAGTAGTCTACTATTACTAGTATTACATTATAGACGCCTCCTAAGCAATCCTTTAAAGGTAGAAGGCCTATAATAAAGTCTAGAGAGACTTCTTTAAAGATATTGCTTAGGATTAGCAAAGGGGTTAACTCCCTATATTACTTATACCTTAGTACTTTACTTCTTTAGTATATTATATAGGTTTTTATATATTCCTAAACGTCTTAATCTATTAATAGCTAATAATAGTACCTAGTAATTAACTTAAGTATTCTATATATACTAAAATAGCCTACTATATATAAGTTATAATTCTAAAGTAGAATCTCTTACCTAATAGTAGGTTCTTCTAGAATATACAATCTACCTTTATATCTTAGGACTTCCTTATTATCTAAGTACTAAACTTGCGCTTTACTATAGTATTAAGTACTTTCTACTTTTATTAAACTCTCTACTTATACTTATATAAAGGCGTCCCTCTACTATAGTCTATATAAGGTCTTTAGAAAAGCTTTAGACTCTACTAATATAGGTTTACTACTAACTAACTCTCTAGCTATTAAGCGTAGTACGTATAGTATATATTCTATAGTACTAGTAGTAGGGATCCTTTTAGTACTATAGTCTCTAGTATTATACGTCTTGTATATACTTTCTAAGCTTAGCTTAGTTATAGATCCTCTTACTCTACTTATTATCCTAACCCTAGCTATTATACTTACTAGTTGTAATTTTTCCTAGAGGGTAGGTAATAGGCGTACTAATAATAGATTCTCCTATTTATAGTTGTATCTCTTTAAGAGACTATCTATAGGATTTATCTTACTAGCCTAGTACTTTACCTTAAAATTAAAAGATCCTAAGTATATTACCTAGCGCGCTTAACGTAGGTTTAATTTCTATACTACGCGCATTAAGCGTAGATTGTTATAATCTATTAGTACCTAAATAGTATACTACGTACCTTTAAGGTAGTATCTCTATTACTTAAAGCTATAAACAATAGCTAGAAGTTTAGCATCGTATATTTTATAGTTAAGTTCTACTTCCTATAGTTTCCTTAATATAAAGGTAACTAGATACTACTTCTTATTAGGATAAAGCTAAGATAAGATTCTAGATATTATAAAAGTAGACGTATCTATCTCTACGTAAATAGGTAGTACTAGGTTATAGTAGTATAAGATAGGCGCACTTATAAAGTACTTTTTAAGTATTTTAAAAGCTTTCTTTACTAAATTAAGCTAGTAAAACTCTTACTTCCCCTTTAATAAGTCTATAAAGAGAGCTATTTTCTAAGTATATCTCTTAATAAACCTTTAATAGAAGTTTGCAAAGCCTAAGAATAATTATAATTCTTTAATACTAGTAGGCTCTAGCTATTACGTAATAGTCTCTATATACTTAGGTTTAATATATATACTATCTCTAGTAATAATAAAGCCTAAGAAGTAGACTTTATTAGATATAAAAGTATACTTCTTTAAGTTTATAAAGAGTTCTACCTTTCTTAATACTATAAGTATAGTATAGACTACGTACTAGTAAACCTTAATATCCTTACTATATATATATATAAGTATATCGTTAAGGTATACTACGTAGATATAATCTAAGAGTCTACTAAGTACCTTGTTAATATACGCCTAAAAGCTTATAGGAGTATTTATTAATCTAAAAGGTATTACTAGGTACTTAAAATATCTATATTAAGTACGAAAAGCTATCTTCTACTTATATCCTATCTAGATTCTAATCCTATAATAGGTATCTTTAAGATCTAAGGACGTATAGTAGTATACGCCTAATAAGTAGTCTAACGTCTCTCTAATTAGTAGGAGTAGGTACTAATCCTTTATTATAATTATATTTAATCTATAATAGTCTATATAAAGGCGTAACTTCCTATCTTTTTTTAGGATAAAAAGGATAGGTACTCTAGCTAGACTATTACTATAACGTATCTAGCCTTTATAAAGAGCGTCTTCTAAGTAGGTATAGAGTACCTTAAGCTCTTATATAGAGAGGTTATAAAGTAGCCTATAGGGAGGCTCCTTACCTTCTATTAATAGGATTACGTAATCTAAGTTTTTTAGGTAGAGTAAGGCCTATATAGTATTATTATTAAATACGTTATTGTATTTAGACAAGGCGTTAGGAATATAGGGTTCCTACGCTAGTACTATAGTATAAACGCGTACTATGTAGTCTAAGTTAATTATATTAGTTACTAGTACTCCTAATAGGTATAGATCTACTTTAGTTTCTCCTAGGTCCCTTACAAAATCTTTAACTATATATAGTTGTATTTAGGTATATCCCTAGTACTAAATTTGTAATCTATAATTAAGTTGTATCTCCTCTTCTTTAAAGAATAGGTTTCTAAGTAGGAAGGCTACTCCTTCTTTATCTACTCTATAGGCTATAACCTTAAACCTATAGGTTACGTTGTTATTATCTATAAGACGTACCTAAAGCTTATAAGTAGTATAGGTACTTTACCTCTATACTCCTATCTAGCCTAGCCTAGGGAGCTTAGCGTTCTAAATTAGCTCTAGTCCTATCTCTACTACTATCTACTAGCTAATAAGACTAACGTCTACCTAGGGGTTAAAGATAACCTAGAGCTTAATTTCTAGTTTAGAACCTAAAGTAGCGCTATATATACGTTATATCCCTAGTAAGATATTAATTATATAGCGCCTTACTATCTTAGAGCTAATAATAAGGCTAGGCCTTTTCCTACTTAGTTTATATAGACTAGAATGTAGTTAGAGTTACTACTAGTATACTTATTAGCGTAGTACTCCTTTTTATAGTATTTATAGTATTTAATAGTAGACTTATCTACTATCTTGTTTTAAGAGTTTTTTAACTCTCCTTTAAATTAAGTCTTCTTTAGGTTTAAGTTTACCTTACTTATACTATTTATACGCTACTTGTAGGTATTAGCTCTACCTTTTAGGTTTTACTTAAGAGTTAAGCCTAGGGTAATAAGGTCCTCTCTTATTACTAGGACCTAATAGTAATTAGTAATAGCTCTTTACAACTTAGGTTATAGTTTTAAGAATAGGTACTAGACTCTCTATTCTTCTATATATTTAGGAAGCTAGTCCTCTAGAACGTCTAGATATCTAGTAAAAGACCTTACACTTTATTCCTTACGTTAGAAGGCTATAGAGTATATAGTTACTACTTCTAGGCTATAATTAATAGGGTCTATAAGAAGGTCTAAAAGGTAGTTCTTAAAGTACTTCTATATAAGAGTCTTATCTACGTCTTAGTTACGCTTGTAGTACGTATACTATAGCTTACGTAGGTCTCTTATAAGGTATTATATAGCCTAAAGGACTTTATCTTTCTCTTCCTTAAAGTCTTAGGGTACTAGGTAGAACGCTATCTTATATAAGTAGTAGAATTCCTAGTATTCTTTTAAGAACTTACCCTTATATTCTATAGGGCCTTTAGGGTAGAGCGTATACTTTACGCGTATATCCTTAACTAGAGAGCTTGTATCTTGCTTGCGTAAAGCTATAATAGTAATATTAGGGTTACTCTTAGGGGGTAGAGTAGTAGCCTATTCTTCTTCTAGATATACAATCTCTTCTTCTAATACTTAAAGTATATATAGCTAGGCTAGCTTATTACGTCTAATAGTTACTTCTTGTATATAATCTTTAATTATTATAGCTATACTTAGGGTACGTCCTAGTTGCGCACTACTTAAGCTCTATATAGGGTCTTACTTAGTAGTTTCCTAGGTATTTTTATCTATAGTTATAGCGCGCCGTAATATACATATATTTATTATCCCTAGACTATTAATAGTAAAGTATTATTATATAAAGGGGTAGCTAGAAGGTAATAGTACTTACTATAGGCTATAGGAGATAGTAAAGGAATAATACATATTTAAGTAAAGGTCTTAATTAAAAAGGTAAATAATACTTACTAGACTCTTCCTATAAGTAGGAGGCCTTTTATACGCTAGTATAGCGCATTAGCCTTACCCTAGTCTAGTACTATAGATATTAGTATAGTTAAGGCCCTAGAAGTCCTAGAGTACTAAAGATCTCGAGATCTTTATAATTCTAGGTATCTCTACTAAGACCCTTATTACAATATCTAAGTAGTTTATTCTAGTTTCTACTATATATTATAGTTATAACTAAGTAGTTTACTAACTTATTTCTACCTATCTATTTCCTTTATATACTCCTATAAAAAAATTAAACTTTTACTCTTCTAAAATAAAGTTATAATAAATTTTAATCTAACTATCTTTCTCTTAGCCCTACTAACTAGTTTACGTACTTTTTTCTAATCTTATTAGTATTTCTTATATTCTATTACTAGTCTTTATAATATTTAAGTAGTTCTACTAGGTTCCTTCTATATCTCTATAATACCTAAGTAGTTCTACTAGGTTTCTTACTTCTCTTTATTCCTATCTTAGCCCTACTTACTCTAGCGCAAACTAAAGTATAACTCGAACTACTATTACTATTGCGTTACTAAACAATTCCCTCTAAACCTACTCTCTATACTATAATCTAAGCTACTTTACATACTCCTCTATACTCTCTCCTTTG
Source organism: Ophiosphaerella narmari (assembly GCA_028456235.1). Taxonomy (NCBI): domain Eukaryota; kingdom Fungi; phylum Ascomycota; class Dothideomycetes; order Pleosporales; family Phaeosphaeriaceae; genus Ophiosphaerella; species Ophiosphaerella narmari. The sequence continues at coordinate 5,315 of JALNQA010000140.1, read as the reverse complement.
TACCTATACTTTTGTATTACCTTAACCCCTTCCTTAAATTCTATTACTATAAACGCTACTAGTATAACTATATTTAGCTACTAATACTAGTTATTAACGTTCTTGCCTATTACGTAGTACTTTTAACTAACCTAGTACTACCTATAGCTATAAATTTCTCCCTTGTTATAAACCTTGCGCTAGAATACGTCTATATCTATCCTATTTACCCTACTATATTTACTATACTATAGTATACAATACTCTCTCTATTTACCCTATTTAGTCTTAACGTCTTATCTAAGTACCTAGTATATAGTATACCCCTACTATAGCTTATTAAACCTCTTCTTAACTCTCTCCTACTTGCTACTCTACTATTCCTACTTGTCTACCTACTTAACTACTCCCTCCCTACATTAATTACACCTAGCCGCCTTAATATCCCTACACCTTACTCTCTTTCTATCTAAGTATTAGCTTATTAGCTCTTATTAATAGCTACTATTAACAAAAAACTACCCTATTACCTATACGTTAATATCCTTACTTTTCTACTTTATTGTCTACTCTACTTCTCCTTCTTCTATAACTACTACTATATCTACCCTCTCTCTAGCTTACCTACTATGTCTACTTTCCTAAGTATAGTTAAGTATACTCTATAGTATGCCTACATGTAAGATAAATATAATCCTAGGAAAGTCTACTCTTATACCTAGTACTAACGTAGCTATAACAAGTCTACCCTTTTCTACCTATACCTATAATCTCTCTATACGATCTAGTAACCTAGCGTAATAATACGTATAGCTAAGTACTTCTACTAGTTCTTTATACTATACTTAACTCTTATAGTATACTACACCCTTCTACCCCCTTTTTTATAGCTACCCTGTACGTTATTTATATATTACGATAGTAATCTCTTATATCTAACTACGCTTATACTATAATATAAAGTACTACGTATTTACCTATACTATACTTACTTAGATATACGTTACGTTTTAAATAAGTATACTTAATACAAGCTTACTCTCTTAAACTAGTAGGAGTATTACTATTAATAATATAATTAGACATGCAAGTAGTTATAGATTCTTAACTATTACTAGCTTTAGTTACTAGTTACTTAACGTAAAGATAAGATAATACTTATCTACTATAACTTACTATAGTAGCCTCTTTATCTATAGTAGCCTAGCGTATACTATAAAATTACTATTACTTATTAAGTTACCTACTACGTCTATACTAACTACTACTATAGACGCTAGATTACTCTTACTATATATCTATTCTATATAGTTAATACTATACTACTAAATCCTCTTTACTAGATCCTTAATAAGCGCCTAGTATAGTATAACTACTACTATAACTCTACTCTCTTCTATACATGCTAGTACTATAAATAATAAACTCTTACTACCCCCTATTAAGAGTACTACTACTAGTAGCGTCTACCTATCTAGTACTATATATATTACCTACTCTTACTTAGTAGACTAGAAATAGACGTCTTACTTACCTAGTACACGCTACAACGCCTTCTATAGCGCCTCTTTTCTCTTATCTTCTACTTATACCTCCTTCTCCCTTAGCTATATTTTAAGCCTAGATAAACTATCTTGTATTAGCCTCTTCTATCTACTTAGCTCTACTATCTTAGCTATATCTACTATACCTCTTACTTTCCTATTAACGCCTAAGAAATAGTACTATACTATACTAAGTAACCGAAACACCTTAATTAAACGCGTACTAAGATATTTAATAATATTAATTAGTATACTATAGTTACCTACCTCTATAGCTATTGTTTGCAAGTTCTATAGCTTTATAATATCCTTATCCTCTTTAACCTCTACTTTATCTACCTCCCTAATCTTATCTTTATATCTCTTACTAAACAACTCCCCTACTTTTACTCTCTTAATCCCTATAGCTATATAACAATAGTCTAGCGTATATAGCTTAACCCTAAGCCTCTTTTTAGTTTTACACTTTAGTACCTTTATTAGTTAATCTATACCCTATACGCCTTTATTATTTACCTAGACATAGTTGCTTAAGCTACTACCTAATACCTATACTACTAGATATTCTTAAAATAGCTACAAGTAAGCTAAGTATATAGCTAAAACCTATCCTAGCTATAATAGTAAGAACTATAGCATAATCTTTAGTTTGTCCTATTATAACTATAACTTATAATAGTAGACTACTATTATAATTTTACTATTAACAATAAAGATATTGCAATCCTATAGTAGCCTATTATAGTACTAAATTGTTGTAATCTCTAACCCTTAACCTAGCTATCTAGACGTAACGTAAACGCACCCTAGTAGTAACTCTAAGAAGTAGTCGACCTATAGTAGATACTATCGTACCTATCTACCTCTCTACTTACTACCTAGAGACTATAGCTATATACTACCCTTACTATTCTAAGCTCTTATAAGTATCTATGTAAGCCTATATAAAAGACAATTACTAGTATAGCTAATAAAAGATACGCCTTACTTTGTAAATAAAATATTATCTTTAACCTACGCTAAATTAATCTATACGTAGTCTTCTACCCTCTCTACCTAGTATAGCTACTACAACTACTCTACTACTTCTACTAACATACTCTATACTATTATATAGAAATAGTTAATAATAATTAGCTAGCTATTAAGATAAAAAATCGTCTTATCCTTTAACTAGTATATATTACCTAAGTTGCTAGCGTTTAGCCTAATATACTTACTATACGCTAAGAGACTAATTATCTTACTTATTAGGCTAAACGAGCTATCTACAAGATATCTTCTACGTATGTCTAAAAACGTATTATAGTCCTCCTCTATCTACTTATTATACTATACTATAGGGAGTAGTTTCTCTACGCTAAGTACTTGTATACAATATACTATACCTACTAATATATATAAGTAGTTTTTTATACTACGTAAGTAGTTTATTTCTATATCTATACCTAGTATAGTAAGATAATAAACTAATCTACTTGTAAATAGGTAATTTCTATACAAAATAAAAATAAACAAATATAGTAATATAAGTAAAGCCTTAACCTAAGTATCTCTATCTTTACTATTAAGAGTAAGCTACAATATAATTGCTAAAGCCTTTTAATTACCTATCTACCTAAATAATTCCTAGGCGTCTTTTATTATATCTATATTCTTTTCTTTACGTAGTCTACGCTGTAGTATAGTACTACTATTATTATTGTTACTACTTTCTTTATATTTACTCTTAGTACTATCGTCCTTGCTACCTAACTCTTTACTACTACTACTATTCCTATCCCTATTTTGTTATATAACAAATTCTTTAACTTAGGCTTATTTATTAGTAAGTATTTAAAGATAATAATATATAAATCTAACTATATAGCTTATATATATTACCTAACTCTCTAGGTTCTATAGTTGCGCTAATAGCTATTAATTAATATTAGTTTGCTATACGCTTTAAAGCTATCGTTATATTTTACGTAGAAGCGTTAATAGTCCTTTAATATACTTTTCTATTAACTACTCTATTAGCTTAGTAACTAGCTATAGCTTTACCTCGTTTTAGTTAGAGAGCTATACTTAATATCTAAGATAAGCTAGATTCTAGTATTTAAAATACTCTAGCTAACCTATCTTCTTATACTATCTAGTTTTATTAGTCTTTATAGCGTTATCTATAACTTATATATCTTCTTTAAGTTACTACTACCTTTCTTTCTATACGCTAAGTTATTACTTAACTATATTGTCTATAGTAGACTCTACTATATATAGCCTATTACTTATACTAATAATAAAGTATTTCTATAGTCTACCTATATAAAAAAGTATCTATACTTTAATAGTATTAAATAGAGTACTTTTATCTCCTATCTATACTTACTAATAATTCTTTTTATAGTACCTCTATATTACGTTAATATTAACTATAATATATGCGTATGTCTTATATTTTAGCCTATCTAGTAGTACTCTAAGCTCTTGTATTAGCTTTATAGGTTGCTTAGGAAGCTTAATTATACTTAGCTCTATTATAGAAAACTAACTAAACTACTTAATAATCTATTTTTATAGTATAGTAGGTATCGTATAATACTCCTATAGATACTTATTAAGATTTATAACTACTATACTATACTACTTATAGATAATAACGCTAAACTTATCTAAAAAATAGAGAATATCTATATAGTTATTAAGTAATAGTTGTTTTAACGTATAGTAGGTATTAGTACTACTATTTGTATTATTCTATTACTATAGCGTAGGTACTTAACTATTCTAGATTAGGAGCTCTATTATTGCTAGACCCTAAGCCTATAACCCTAAGTACTCTAATTATTACTATATATAACTATAAAGTCTAGGGATTAGTTTTATAGATGCGTACAAGTCTTTTAGTATATAGTACGCTATAATTGCAAGTATATATATAAGTAATTTAGGGGGGTTAAAGTTTGTAATATAGGGGTCTAGCGCTTCTAGATTAAGTAGCGCTATCTTTACGCTTAGCCTAATACAGCGCAACTTACCCCCTATATCGCGGCCTTATATTAGATAGGCTTCTTAGCTACTTCTACTAGCTTTAGCTTTATAGGCTTTTTAGCTATTTTCTTATTTTTTATATCTTACGCCTTCTATACCTATTATACTTACTTTACCTTAGTAGTATCTTCCTCTTCTTCTATCTTCTCTATAATAGTCTTAAGCCTCTTTAATCTATTAGTAGGCTACTTTAATAGTATTAAAATACTACTATCTAATTTATCTTCTAAGTTCTTAATTATTACCTACTTGTAATTTTTTTCCTTACGCGTCTACTTAGTACAAAGAAGGAACTTACGTTCTACCTCCTCTTAATTACTTATAACTCCTAGCTAAAGGCCCTTAACATTCTATAGTACTTTACCCTCCCTAGTAGTAGTAGTAGTAGGGTTATTATATTACTTAGGTTCTAGAGAAAGAACAATACTCTACTTACTCTTACTCTTAACTATACTATATAGTAACCTAATACTATATCTACGTTTACTTAGAGTTTACTAAGGTTTTATTACTACTATAAGAGGCGTATAGTTATAGAATATAGGATAGTCTTTTTTAGCCTTATATAAGCCTACCTTAGTAGGCGTAATACTTATTATCTTTCTTATTATAACGTTTAGGATCTAGAGAAACTTCTTATTAGGTATAAGACTCCTATTAACTTAACTACTTACTTTAGGCTCTATAAATCCCTCCTTATAATTATTAACTAGTATATCCTAGAACCTATAGAAGTACTTTAGTTTACTAAATAAA
>JALNQA010000014.1:600000-794816 GCA_028456235.1 Ophiosphaerella narmari | reverse complement strand
GGCCTCGCCATCGCCGAGGTATTAGCAGCTGATAGAGCTGAGGATATATAGAGGAGTGCGATGGCAGATAGAATCAACAAGCAACAGAAGAACAGAGCAATCAATCAATCAGTTCTACTCACTCAATATTGACTGCACCGATCCATCTTTTCAATCTCAGTTTTCTCCCATTATCGTGCTCATAGTAGCCACCTTTTGAACCTCTTTTATCTGACACAGCGACATTCCATTAATAGCAGATAATAGACCCTCCATTTGGTCACAAAAGAGTGCCATTAGACATAGGAGTCAAACGGTGTGCTTTTCTCAAGAAAACCAAATGCAGGTGTAGATGGAACCAGCGATACTCAATGTACCAAATGCGGGGTATCGGTCTTGATATCCAACACAATCACCTGGCACGCGACACTATAGTCCATCCCTCTAGGTCGCCGCACAGCCTTCCTTGTAGAGGAAATCATATTCTGCTAGATCTATGAAGGCGGATAAGCCAAGTGATCTCGTTTGCCGCACCGCACTATGCTTAGTGTAGTATGCGAACGCGTGCTTGCCTCGAGCAAGACGCATATATATGATCCTGTCTTCTCTGCCCGATCGCCAGTCGTTCGCAGTTCATTTCCTCTAAATACGCAAGAAACCAGATAGACAACCCACAAACCTTAGCCAAAGCATCATCCCCACCACAATGACATCAGGCATTGGAGTCATTGGTATACTCCATCCTTCTTAAGATTTTATATTTACATATTCTGAACTAAATCAGGCCTCGGAGTCATTGACTATGGCATAGCCAGCAACCTTCGCCGTAAACTAGGACCTGGAGTGACTCTGCACGTCTACGACGTCCTCCCTGCAACCTGTCAACGCCTCATCGATGAAGCCGGAAGCTATGGCAAAATCGAAATCGCCTCTTCGCCCAAAGACCTCGCGAGCAAGTGCGACACTATGCTTTCCAGCCTTCCTGCCGGGAAACGTGCGCGAAGTCTATCTCGACAACGAGAACTCCGTCCTTCACACAGCCCCGAACCACGAAAGATTGATCATCGACTGCAGCACCATTGAAATCGAACTCACTCAATTAATCGGCGAAACCATCACGAACGCCGGCCTAGGAACTTTTGTCGACGCAACAGTCTCAGGCGGCGTCTGGGGCGCAAACAGCGGAACACTAACATTCATGGTCGGCCACGCCCAACCCACCAAAGACGACATCATGGGCAACCGTGTCTGGGATATCCTTTCGCACGTCGGCCAGCGTTCCAAAATCCGTTTCTGCGGCGCTTTGGGAATGGGCCAAGCCGCCAAAATCGCACACAACTATGTCTCGCTGTGTAACAATGTCACCGCTACACAGGGTATGGCTCTTGTTCTTCGCTATGGGATCGATAAGAAAGTTCTATGGGAGTGTATGACTGATGGAACAGCGAATTCATGGGTCATGGGCCTCGAACAACCTGTTCCTGGTCTCGTGGCCGAAGCGCCGTCTAGTAACGGATATCGCAGGGCGTTTGCACCGGCTTTGAGCCTCAAAGACCCAGTGAAGTCTGCCGAGAAAGTGGGACTGGATCCGAGTGTTGGGAAAGTTGCTATTGGGGCATTTAAGATGGTAAATGATGATCCGAGAACGAGGGTGAGTCTGTGATTTTGAAGGTTGATATACTGTGCTAACGTGTGGGTGTGTTAGAATCTTGATCATACGGCTCTTTGGCTTCATGTGAACGATAATGTCGACGCGTTTATTAAAGAGAATGGTGTTTGGCCAGGTGGAACGACCGGGACTTCTCGTTTGTGAAGAGGTTTGAACATGGATGCACAACGTTTCTAGCCTCGTCCACTCATTTGCGCGATGACTTTTTACTTACGTTTTCAACTAGGACGCTCCTTTCACATCCTATCCTCTATCAATGTTTCTATGCCTTACAGTACTTATCCCTCTTTTAGTTTATCTTAACTCCAACGAATGTGATCACTCGTTTCAATACGTCGAATTTGGATGCAGAACCATAAAGGTTTTCAGAGAAGAATTATAGCCATCAGGCTGCCATCCTATCTCCCGGGGCTGTCAGTATACTCGCTGGCTCCCTCTTCTTCTTCCTCTTCGCCGCTCTCACTCTCATCTTCCCCACCATCATCCTCATAATCCTCATCCCCTACTTGATCCATCTCATCATCCATTTTCGGCCACCGCACTGGCGAGTTACTTGCCACTGTTAACTTTCGTGGCCCTTTCCACTTTGTCCGGTACTCTCTCAAAGGCCTTGACCACCCCTTTCTTCGAAGTCTAATATCCAGTTCAATCTCGAGCTTGACTGCCGCCTTACATCGATAATCCAATCATAAATAATCTTTACGAACAATGACGGGTCCAATAGTGAATCACCCCAACCTGGTCTACGTACTTCGCATGGTGCTCGTTGGAGTGTAAAGCATGGCGGGCGCGGACTTTTTGACTCGAGGATATTTGTATTCTAAATGTCATAGTCTTTCACATACGACCATAGGACGTTGAATAGCAGCGCTTCCCGTTCGCTCAGCGGTACTTAAGCAACGTACCGGCGGACTAGTAGTCAGGTGGGTGACTACTGGCGAATCCCCGCTGTTGTATGTTTTTGATTTTTTTACTAGTGTTTTGGAGATATACTTGCGACGATTACAGATACCTAGATGAAAATGTTGCAGTAGCGGTGCTTTAATGCTTAGGTTATAGTTTTTAAGTCCTCCCGCGAAAGGTTGGATGCCGGCACTGATCACCTATACCCATGAAATCAGAAATAGAACTTTACCTACCAAATCGGCTCGTACTTCCTTCACAATCCTGGGCCTTGAAATCCTCACGAATAATGTCCAATCGTGCTAATTCGCATCCTCCATGACTCCCTTGATGCTGTCTTGTCCCATCCTCGGGCCTCGTTCAATCTCTTCGTCCGCCCTTCTCTTGGCATCCGTATTCGGATATTCACTCTCCAGCTGCCTAGCTAAGCTTTGTCTGGTGGGGCCGAGGTGCGTGTTCGGCACATAGGACAGTTTGCCTCAGGTCATACTTTGAGTCGTAATTAGGATCGAAGTTGGGTCAGATATCAAGACCCATATGCTCTGCATTGTTCGTGGAAGGGGCGTTTGTCCATTGCGTCATGCAAAATGCGCAAAGCAGATTGTTGCATTAGGTTCGTACGGATGTGAAGAGCAGTAGTTGCCGGATCTGGAAGCGTATGAGATACATATCAACTAAAATTTCTATCCAGCCGGGCAGCTTACAGGGCACTGGCCGTTGGGTGCTACTTCTTCCTCAGCGAAAATTCTCTCTGTAGAGGTTTCGTAGGGTATAATCTCGTTCGAAGGCTTTTTGATCTTTCTTCGAAGCCGCGTGAAAGCGTTCTGCTCCCCTTCGCTATAAAGAAGCGGGTAAATATTTTGTGGCATGCAAAAACCAGAAACCAAAAATACAAGCAACTGCAGGGCGTAGAGTTTGAAGCGAATAATGCAAAAGTACACCATGGGTCATCCCATTTATGGATAGCATTATCCAAGACCAGTAAAGCACGATTTGAAAGACTAGGCGATACCTTGTGTTCCATCAAGCTGGCTGAAATCATACAACTGGAGCCAGGTTAGATTCTACTGCTGATGTTTCATGGCTTTGACCTTCATATCCAACTGATTTCTGACCAAAGCTACCTCAATGTGCTAAAAGGGTTGCAGAAGCAAATATTCTATTTTCCGACGTCACATAGCAGACTTGTGAGAACCAAGCTTCCTTCGGAAGCCCGGCTTGAATCTAGGGTAAATTACGAATGCAGTTGTTGATGTTGATCGATCTCAAGAGAGCATATTAGGCAAACAGACTGTATCAGTTCTTGGTGCTTGACAGCGCCCCATATCTATTAAAATTCCCGCTGAAGCCACTTCTTCAACTTGGGCATCTAACTGTCTTCCAGATGCCACCTTCAAGCTGTAGCAGACACTGCTCACTCTTGGTGCCACCCAGTTCGCCACTAACAAAGACTACTAGCACTGCAGCATAAGCTGCAGTTGTAGCAAACACCTCAGTTCTTCTTGCATTCGTACACGGCGAGACGCTAGTAGCGAATAAGACAGTATACATGGCAACAAGCCCAAGCTTTGCTTTTGGGTTCGCAACTAAATACAAATTCGCAATTGCGCCGACGAGCAAAATTGCTGCGAGTATTAAATCCAAAGTGATTACTGTATGAACAACATGCAAACCCTTATGAATGGTAGTGCGATCAAGTGGATCCGAAGTATTCCTCTTTCGAAAGATCCAGTGGCGCTGTAAAAAACGGGTGAGGCAGTCCTCCTCGTGTAGCTTCCTGAGTGCGATCAAGTCGTTTTTGTCGTCTAAAAATGTTTTGGCACGCCCGCTAATAAGAGGAACAGCGCTTACAGCCTTACTCGAGAATGCGTCCCTTTGAGAAAGTCTTCGAAAGCAGTCACAGGCCGTTTATCTGGAGTTCGCATCGCCGCAATCCTCGATTGCTGAATCACCGTTTCGTCTGACGTTGTCAGCTTGTCTTCTGCATAAATTGCTAGATTTCAAAATACAATATTCTTTCAAAAGGAGTTTCAGCTCGCACAGTTTCTCAACCATCTACTTTTCTGGTCTCGAAGTGCCGTAGAGATTGTGGAGTTTCCAAATCAGCACTTCTTTGCGCTTCCTTATCTAGCTGATCAAGTTCATTTTCGAGCGCGATGAGCCGCGCTTGTTAGTTCAGGATGTTCCTCGGAGCTAGTCCGTCGAATTTCCGGAATATGAAAGTTTCATTGTCAGGGTCGCGCGCGATCCAGCTTGCGAGCTAAGGATAACCATCACGAACTTGACCGAGCTCGATGTCTCCATCTCTAGCTCCGCTAGACATTCAGTAAACATATGAGGTTGCCCCGTATGGCATGTGAATAGGCAATTATCTACGTAGTGGTTGAGGTGGACGAGCTGCTTTGGAGCTGATTCTGCCTTGTGGCCGATTGACCGGGCTTGTGACGTGGCTACTTTTACTCCTACACGATGGCCAATCACACCTGCATTACTCTTAGAATCCTATGGCGTTTATTGGCCGCCCCAATATTGATTATAGCCAACGGAGGCTATGAAAAACTTTGCGTAATAATGAATGCCTTGCTAACGGTCAGCCATCGTGCTGAAGTTTATGTCTAGGAATTTCCAAGGTCCCAAATACATTTCGCATGTCTTGGTCTTGCTTAGGTAGGTCGATGATTTAGTGCATTGATGCCTGTGGCCATTAATTCTCAACCTGAAGGTCTCGAAATGGCTGTGGATGATGCGGTTTTCGCGGAGAAGGAGCCCATTTCTTGGGATCAGACGTAAGTGTTCTATAAAAATTGGTCATATTATTTACTTCCTGAAATATCTCTACTTCTACGGCTGGCCTGACCAAAAAGCAGACCTCTAACTCCTCTATACCTATCTACTCCACCTCCGCCTCCGCCTTATTACCACTCATTCACGGAGGGTTCGACACTTGTACGAAATCTGCACCAAATCTGCACGCCCGGACATTACAATAATTGGCCCTACGAGGTCAACTTTAACTTGAAGGGCCAGTATGCACAGACGCCGCTATCGCGGGCGGCAGGGGACGGAAATGAAGCAATGGTCAAGCTGCTACTTGATGCGGGTCGGGTTGACGCTGACTCGTGGGGTTGGAGTGGCCAGACACCGCTATCGTTAGCGGTAGAGAACGGACATGAAGCAGTAGTTAAGCTACTACTTGATACAGGTCGGGTTGGCGTTAACTCAAAAGATTGGAATGGACGGACGCCGCTATCGTTAGCGGCAAAGAACGGACATGAAGCAGTAGTTAAGCTATTACTTGATACAGGTCGGGTTGGCGTTAACTCAAAAGATTGGAATGGACGGACGCCGCTATCGTTGGCGGTAGAGAACGGACACGAAGCAGTGGCCAAGCTGCTACTTAGCACAGGTCAAACGACACCGAAGCCCCCTCGACACGCAAACCTTCCCATACAGGCCTTCGAGATACCAAGTGTTATCGAAGCAGAACATTGTGTCAATTCCCTGGGCGACACTTGTGCAAAGAAGAACTTCATGAAAGCAGCGTATGCTGAGCGTTTAAATCTAGCTATTGACCGAGCAAGTGCTTCCTCAGTAACGATCGGAAGCGGAAAGCAAGTGGCTACAACAGGGACAGTGAAAGCTACGTTTCGTTTCATGAATGAGCAGGAAGTTTACTCCCTTGTGTTCCATTTGATCCCAGACTGCATTTACGATGTAATCCTTGGAAAATCTTTCCTCAAGGCCACAAATACATTTACATCCATGGTTAACCGGGCTCGGCGGGTGGTCAAGCGGATGTTCACTGGAGTGACGCGACGTCATTTTCTATATCTTGGAGGCAATGCGCCCAAGTTTACCGGCCTACTCAATGGGCGACATCAAGAAGCGCTTGCGGACTCGGGATCGAGAATACTGCTCATGGATGAAGCCTATGCTCGCAATATGGGCTTTCCCATTGTCAGCGGTTCAAATCACTGCACGAAGCTAAGATTTGCCGATAACTCCACGGCCATGACCTCTGGGATGGTTCTGGGAGTCAAATGGCAATTTGGGTGTAGTAGATTTGCGGACGAACACGTACTCGATTTTCATATTTTGAAGAACGCACCAGCCCCTGTCATCCTCAGCGATGAATTTTTGTGGGAAACCAATGCATTCTCACAATATGATTGTTATCTCGTTGACGAAGACGAGGAAGAGGATGATGAAGAAGATGAATATTTCCTCGTCATTGGTATCGATACAAACTATTATCATCACGGTCAGTACTGTACAGAATCGTATAACAAGCCACCAACAACTGATGCCAATTACAGCGGACGAAAGACGGTTTAGAGATGGTGAGATTCATGCGGAGCTAGTCCGACGAGGCGAAGAAGAAGATCGGATCGCAAACCTCCCCATCGAGGAACGAACTGAAGCCTTGTTGGAAGAGGAGCAATGCCGAGCCGAGTGGGATGCCAAAAGAAACAATCAACCCCCTGTCACATCGTCGTCAAGCCAGGCTGCCACCGGTACGACGGGTCCACAATTTAGCAGTAGTACATCTCCAGCTCCGACGAAAAGGTCTCGATGGCGTTTTAAACTCAAGCGCAAGAAAATCCCGTAGTCCAACAATTAAGCCCACATTCGAATTTGAAACCCTTGGAGTATGGAAACGCTTAAAGAAACACATGTAATGAACTATCACGATATTCAGCGGAACGAGCACATGAACGACGCCAAAAAAAAAAACCACACCCCCAAAATAAGTCGGAGTATTGATCTATATGTTATTCCATAGTTAATTTTATCATGTGCCAATTCCGTTCCATCTAACCCATCCCAAACTCAAAAAAATAAAAAAAAATAAAAATAAAAATACCGTACGGCGTAGGGGGTATCTCCGCAACACTTTCCTCCCGGCTCATAACATGCACAATCTAATCATAAAGCCATTAACGAGTAAACAACGCAACGCTATGCAAGATGAGATAAAAAGTGGGACTGAAAAATGATCGTAGATGCATGGCATGCGAGTGAACATGTAAGAAAAGTAACTATGTGGCTCCTTCTGCTAGGGCTTCACCCAGGGCCTCAGCGTCGTAGTCTTGCACGACGACTTTGGTGGGGACTTCGGGTATGTCGAAGAAGCCCCAGATGGGGCCGTTTTGGTTGACACCAGAGGGGCGGAGCTTGGTAGCGGGGCGCTCGGCAGCCTTGTCTTTTTTCTTCAGCGGATCGGAGGTCGTGGTGCTTTGGGAGGACTGTGTTTGCTGTGAGTTCGAGGATGTAGGGCGTGTAGATTCCGGAGTCGGAGTTGGGGCTGGGGCTGGCATGGCACCCCATTTGCCAAAGACCCAACCGCCGACTTTCTTGCCAATGCCGACTCCGGTGCTAGTGGTAGATGGAGGGCCGTCGCTCTTTCGCGGTCCGCGTTTTTGATTTGCAATGGTGGAGTGTAAGAGAGAACGGTTTAGCGAACTGCTATCCACTGCTCTCAGAGACAAGTTCCCATGAGCTGTAGCGGTCCACGGGGTCAGCTCTGGGCCCGCTGACCCAGCACTACCAGGCGTAGAGAAACGTGGTGAGGATGAGTATAAAAGTTGTGAGGGGCGAGACTGCAAAGTATGAATATCCATGCCCGATACCGATATGAGAGATTCGTGAGAAGCGGGGCGGCGAAGCGTTGGACGCATCTGCGTGAGAGGTGAAACAATATCATCAGGCTCAAATCTCGATGAGCGTGGCGAGGCAAGGGTAGATGGCTCAGGCGTAGAGTTAGACGACTCTTCTGTCTCTTCAGGTATCGCGGCCTGTGGCTGAGGCCCTAGGGAAGGCGATAGAGTGAAAATATCGTTGGCGAGGGAGTTGGCAGGGCTGACAGCTGATACAACAGCGGTTGCAGGACTACTCTTGTTCATCATTAATATCGGCGTGCTTACGCTGCGAATTGTTGACAGGAAAGTCGGTTTCAGACCAGAAGATCGGCGGCGATGGTGACGAGGTGTTGTTTCCGGGTCACGGTAACAGTCGTTAGATTTGGTAGGACCAAACATGGGCGAATGAAGATCAACCGAGTCTGGGGGACTTGTTGGCCGTGACGAATCATAGGCAACGTCGCTGAAAACTCGATCATACATAGAACCACGATAGGAGTCAGAGACCGGTGAGCCTGGAACAGAGCCGGTAGTAAGAGTTGTTGCTTGGGACCAACGATGAGTATTGGGCACAGTGACCGCAGTTTGAGTCAGGATAGCAGCTGTCGAGGAACGATCGAGTTGTGGAGGCGGGTCGAAGTGAGTTGGTGTAAGATTGAATCGCTTCTTCTTCGGCCGCCTCGAGGTTTGTGTCTTAGGTGCGTTCTTTGACGTCTTTGGGCCGTGGTAGTGGTGATGGATATGCAATTCCTGGTTCACAGAGTGCTCAGGTTCCATTTCAAGCTCTTTCTGAAGTGTAGGCGTAGAGACATTGTCTGCTGGCGATGAAGGAATAGGTTGGTGGATTCTCAGCTGATCGCGGAGTCTTTCCACCTCCTCGTTCGAGTTCACAAGCATTTCTTTCAGTTCCAGTATACCGTGTTGCAAGTTGGCATTGTCGAGTAGAATGTCCTTGACGAAATGCGAAACGACGTTTGTGCCACCCTTATCATGCCCTGCCTTTGCCTTGAGACGTCCAGCTGCCATGTTCAGTTCGCCTTCGACCGCCATTCTCCTCTCCATGCGTGCGACGACTTCAACATGACGCTGTCGTTCTTCGCGCGCTTCTTTCTCGATGCGATCAATCTGGTCTTGGAGATTTCCTATAGTTCGTTCGGCCTGCCTCCATCGCTGAACGGCAGTGCGCTCATCCACGAGTTTGGCGTCATAAGTGCTTTGCAGCTGCGATTGCTCCTTTTCCAGGTCGATCAGCTGCCGTTCCAATAGCTGTGTCCTTGCGGCCAGAGAGGTCAGGCGTTCTAGCTCTTCCTCGGTTGATCGTAGCGTATCAGTCAGGGCCCGAATACGGGCATCGGATTCGGCGGCAGCATCGTTGAGGTGCTCTAACTGGTCCAGGAGGTCACGGTTTGCTTTGATAGTCTGGGCATTCTTCGCCTCGAGCTCCAGTTTTTCCTTCTCCAGCCTCTCGATAGTGTCAACCATCTGCCTGCGTTCACAAACTGAATCGGCAACGTAGGCTTCATGGCGTATGAGGAGGGCCTAGCGAGCGGGTGTTAGCGGTGCTGACGTCGTGAATGGAATATACACACTTGACCCAGTTGTGCCGCTTTATTCACATTGTGCTCTAGTCCTTCGAGGAGACGTCCATTGTAGGCTAGAAAGACACAGTCGGGGCTCCCGCAGCAACACCGCGGCCCTGGAGTGTTGCCGGCACTGCTTGTCTCCATGGAATTAGGTGCTTGACGGCGGGGCAGACAGCGGTAAATATGTTATGGCGCTTGCCGTGCTGCCAAAAGGGAAGAATGCGAGAGACGATGCGGCGGTGTTGTCAGTACTGTTCATACTCGGCCGTGGCTATGAGGTGTTGCGGCTGTTGAGTGTAGGCTCGGGCGCCAAAGGGAGTGAGTGAGTGTTGATGCTGTGCTACTGCGCGTTCCTGACGGAACGGACTGCGAGGCTCGAGTGCGCTAAGCAGGGCTACAGACCATCTGATCCCCGTCTGCCGCTGTTCAGTCTTCCCCACCAAACCAGCCACCGTGTTTATGAAGGCACTGGTTCTAAGTTTCCCTGTTATGTTTCAGAGGCACACACCATCTACTCGCTGGCTCACACGTATACCTAGCCATGTGTTCACTACCCTATCGCTCCCTGCACTGCCTGCTACCTAGATCCTATGACTGTGAAGACCATACGTCAACGGCGCTCAAGCGCTCTATTTGGGTTGGCGTGAAAATCCTGAGATTGCTCACCCACAGCTCTAATGCGCAATCTTAGAGCCAGGATAAACACTCCCCTATCTTTTGGCAATAATCAGCAGGCTCTTCTTTCACATGTTTGTTGAAATTCACGCTGTAGAACGCATGCTAAAGCGCGAAGAGAGCGGTAAGGCCTTGCACAACACACTCAACAAATATCATCACTCCGGGGCACGGTTATCTTTTGCACACTCGTCATTGGGTGCTGCATGCCTTATTTTCACACCAAACTTTATGCGTTTGCTAGTCGAAATTCCACATCTGGCCAACTGGCTACAGCTTATGTCATTCCAATTCGCAATTTTAAGCCCAAAGCGGACGGCGATGCTTGGCACGTCACATGAGTAGGAGACCTGATTTAGGCTGCAACAGAGTGCCTTTATTTTTACATATATAGATTGAAATCAGGTAACTATATAACTTGTAGTTCTATTGCATCACCTCTTTAACAAAGGTAACACTTGATCTCATCCTTCAATTCAAGTCACATGACCATACCCTTCACACAATCTTTGGAACACCAAACCATACAACGAAAATGTCAGTCAGAAGTATTCTTAGAAATCCAAAACTACACGAAAAAATCATTTCAGAGTCTCTGAAATCCCCAATATGCATCACAATGTCCATGCCAACCAGTTCCAAACGCATACTATTTCGTACCTCCCACTCATCCACAACCTCCAAATCCTCGCAATCCTCCCCTCCAATACCCTCGAAGAAGCCCCCAGTTACCTCCGAGAATCCATCCCTGCCCTCTTTCAACGTCTTCAAAGAAGTCCGCTCTGCCCGCCCAACAGTTCGCTACACCGTCTACGCTGGCCTTGGATTGATGGCCGCAGTCGAATCAACCTTCTGGTTCAACGTCATTAAAGCAAAGTTCTTTCCCTCATTGTCTGCCGAGGATAACGAGAAGGCTGAAGAGTTCTTGGCAAGCATACGTGAGGTCCTTGCAGGCTACAAGGCTACGTGGATGGGCAATTATGGGAGGTATTATGGGGGGTATATATGGGGCATTGGAGAGAGATGAGTTCATCCTATTGAGCGATGCTTTGTACTGTTGTCATGTCTGGTGTTTCTCAAATCCGATTGCCTAGGTAGGCGTTGCTTTCTTTTGGTTACAGCCTTGTACGATTCGGGTACTTCTAGGATGATGCATACAGCCCCACTCCCCATCTGGCTTTCTGCAGTGTACCTAAGTTTTGTAATAATTGATGCGTTGGCGCTCCGGCGTGGCTTGCACTGCCCGTGCCCTTCAGGTAGGGCAAGCTTTTTTGTAGGGCAACTTTTGCACACGTCAGTCGTGCACGTTATTATAAGGCAGCGGTCATCTGCAGCTCTAAAAGGTCAATCTCACTTTACAGTCTAATAGCTCTACATACACAGTCGCGGGGCATCCTATTCTAATATGTCATTCGACGTCAATTTCAACTTCACCTCCCAGGACGGCATGTCTGCTTCCAACACCGAAGAATTTAGCTTCCCCACTCCTTCCCACAATCTAAACCAAGGAAGCGAACTCTGCAATTATTTTGGATCGGAAATTCCTCGAATCGCAGGTATTGAGCCTGAGACGCACTAAACGATCTCCTCACTAACCAAGTGAGACTGCGTTGCTGTTGGTCCTACAGAACATCTACAACTTACAACGGATGCGGGTTTTGACACAACGTTTCAGATGCAAGGTGGGGATTGATATTCAAATACCATTTACTCGCATTACTAACATACAAAGACTTTCCTAATCCGGAGTTCAATTTCCAATTGGCCTCGCTGGATACAATTGGAGTTGAAAATGACCCTCTCCTCTTGGATGGTCCTGTCAAAAAGTAAGTATAAAAATGGGATGCACTTATGAAGTATTGTTCTAAAAAGTTACATCACTGCTGCTGGCGGATGGAGGGAGCGATGTAATGCAGTGTAGCGTGGTGTGGTGCGGTGCGGAGTGCGTGATTCCGTCAGCCACACAATCCTCACAACACCTTCAAATCCCGTGACCCAACCACCGTCCCGCACAACCGGTAATTTTTGCCCAAAGCACCGCTGTACCCCCCGATTTCTCCTCCGCTACTTTTTACACTGATATCTCTTCTATAGCTGCTGCTATTACCCTACAAAGTTATCGTTTTCCGTCTATGCACCCTGATTTCCTCTACGCACGGCCCCCGTACGGATTAGCTCTCCCCTATGACCAATTCGCGGAAACGTTCTCCCGTAAACCATTTCTGAGCTATTCTAGCTACAAAACCATCGTTGCGGCTACTTACAGCCGCAATTTATCTTGATTTTCGTACTAACCTTACTATACTAACTAGTTACGCTTTTCCAGGCTATCTATGACAGCTGCCTGCCACCCGCGCCTGGTAGCTATCTGACCTCACCACTCCTGCTCCCAATCTTGCTATCAACCTCTTCATCAATTCGTCAAGATGGGCAGACAGAGCCTCAGCTCTCCTACCCGTGTAGCCTCGTTGGTGCGCGCCGCATCTACCACTAAATTACAGGCCCCAAATCGGCCTCACGGCATATAAGCTAATGTGCAAGCCTTACTAACACGCACCTCGCCTTATTCTCTTACTCAACAGAGCCACTCAGCACAAATCTATCTACAAAACCCTCCTAGTCTAATACGCAAGCGACCTAGAAAGGACCAGCCCATGTCGTTGTGCTACTCAACCCTTTGCCTTTATAACCCAGCCTACCCGTGCTACATTACTTGGGTCATCAGCATCGTCAAACAGGGAGTGAGACAGAATATCGTGTATAAGCTGTCAATTGTAGGTGGAGTTGAAACTCCCTATCTATCTAGACCGTGCCAAGCCATTAAGAAGCACGTGACAGACCATAACAACTACGATACTAACCAATGTCAAGTCCATAAGTAAGAGTGGCCCTTGATTCCAAAAGTTGACGCTTATAGGGCATGTACAGCAGTGATAGATGTTTTTGTCAACAAACTATCGCATGCCAGATCGTAGAATTTGAGCCATTGTGTTTACAACGAGTGAAAAAAAAATATAATGGCTCAATGTACCTGATTCAACATGAATCACCTTGCCGCTGAAGACAGAACAATATGCTGACTCGTTGCCGCGAACAGATTTCCGACATTCTCCCCGACCGCCGATCCGCTATTTATGAGGGTCACATCGAATGGTCCTCAGACACAACACGATGCCACCACTACATCTCGCCAAAATCTGGTACCCTCCATCTCCGAGCTTCAGAATCCCCCATCATACCATAACCCGAAACGCAGCTCCGATATAACGAATCACAAATCGACGAATGTCTCTTCTCAAGACACATCATCAGCTACTACCCAGGGGTTGCCGAAACGCCCCCAATACGTCGCCATCGGCATGATATTTGTCAACGGTGAAACAGGTCGAGATCAGTATAAATGCCAGGACCCAGCCTGCTTCAACAAGACGTTTAGTCGCCCCACGGAACTCAAACGGCATTATGCTGGCAGGCATGGGATAGCAGGCAAAAAGCCGCAATTTTGGTGCCCGATCGCGGGTTGTGATCGTAGCAAGAAGGGGGCTGGCGAGGCATTTCCGAGGAAAGATAAGATGGTTGATCATTTGTCGAGAGTGCATGCAGATGTAGTTGGTCGGGACGAGTGAGAATATGAAGTATAACGCGAGTCCGAGTCGAAGGATGTGTTTGTGCCGTGAGAGGGAATGCATATTAGGGTGAAATTGATACAACGTTAAGATACTAGGCATGAACATCAATTAGATCTTTAGTATTTACTTACCGGACTTGCCTTTCATAATCCAGATTTGGGCCAGATCAGTCACTGTCCATTTGACATGCCACTCACTCCTCTGGTTCGAGATTCTCATCCACCCCATACTCCTCCACGATCCAGGCGCAATACCCCTCCCACCTCTTCATCCACTCTTTCAGCCTTATAGCCCTAGTCCCCTTACCCATGCTTCCGTCTTTGATATCCTGCGTCCAGTCCTTCATACTATAGTCTTCCAGGCTGGCCCACCTCACACTGTTCTCTGCTAGACTACCAAGACCCTCAAGCCCCAGATTCTCCCAGCCTTGCAGCGCCTGCCAAAAGTCATGCGACATGCCTGATACGCCTTGACCAAGAATAGTAGGGTCGTCATTGCACAGCGAGCACGGAACGCCACGCGCCAAAAGCGCAGGAAGAGGATTCGTCATGATGGAACTGCACAACCTCAACACTTCATTTGAAACTGGGCAACTCTCGACTAGGATCTTCTTCTCCTTGACCATATCAATCAGCAGTGGATGCTTGTACAAACTGAATCCATGGCCGATACGTCGGGTGCCGAGCAAGATGGCGTCGAAGAGGTTTTCGTCGACCGAGTCGCCGTCGCCGAGCGTTTCGCCGGCGTGGAAGAAGAAGGGAATGTCGACGCCTGATTCTGCGCAAGCCTTGCGGAACCAGAAGAGCTCTGGTATGAGGTCGGCTAGTGGACGACCGAGGTCTTCCTGGCCTACTAGATCATAGCCGGCGATGAGGGAGGGGAATTCGAGCTTCATGTCAATGCACTGTTTCATACCTGGAAAGTGTTAGTATGGAGAAATAGCTGCAGGTGAGCCTGGACTAATGATACGAGGATATTGGTGCTTGTCGCATATTACGATAGCGAGTAAGTGAGAGAAACCTACTTTCAACAATTTGCTTCTTGTCAAACTTTCGAATCGTAGTCCAGATCATCCTAGCACCCCAGAACTCCTTTCCTTCTTCGCTCTTCTTGAAGTCCTCAATCTCATCTTCCATATGTGAGAGCATGTTGAAAAAGTCATCGTCCCAGTTTTCCTTTCCTATGCTTCTGTACGGGGTGTAGAACGCAGAACGCATGTCAACATAGTATACGCCATCATCCAGCAACTGCTTGCACATCTTGCGCACGAATTTGCGGAAGATGGGTTCGTAGTAGATTAGTGAACCAAGAATGGGGAAACACGACATGAATTTGCGCCATATTTCGTTAGGGCCTTCATGATGGCAGAGGTGTTCAGATGCGGTGATAGTGACGCGACTGCGGATCCACTCGATGAAGCCAGTTTTACCACCAATTGGGAAACTAGATGCAGCCGTATTAAGGGGAATTGGTGTTTTGGCAGCATATTCCTCAGTCCAAATGGAGAGAGAATCTTTCGCAACTTTCGAATACGTAAAAGAGAAACCAGTCTTTCGCAGTTGCTGTTCCGTAATGATTGGTCCATCAGAGATTATGCATACGCCTTCGGTGTTGAATGCCTCATCTAGCGCCCAGTCGAGGTCCATCATGGCTTCTAAATGGCAATGCAGTAACGCGCCCTTTGGCATTTTCTTGATAATCTGCCACAGCTTGCTTTTTTCCATGCGATCCTTGGCTAGTGAGAACACCATACCCGGAAACACATCAACATGGTCAGTAAGTAGACTATCTTCATATTCTTTCGTCCATAGCGTCTGCTGCTCTTGAAACCTGATTTGGGAGACTATGGCACATGCTTCCTGCGCTATTGGCGAAAGATTTTGTCGGAAAATATAGTCTGAGTATGGTCAGGACAATTACAACGGGCCGGAAAGATGACTTTGGGTTCACCAACCACTTCGTTGTTTCTTCTCCTGCGCGACTAATGCATCTCTTCCCGAATGGTATTTTTGGATGAATGGGTCGGAATGGCTAGGGACACCTTCGGCCTGCGCCCATGCCTCAACATCTCCGGTGCTTTGTGCCGCCATGCTTATCAGAATCGTATATCTAACAGGTGCAGATGGAGAAAATTAGGTGTTAGGCAGTAAAGGATGACTTCGGTGGCCCCCGAGACTTTCCTTCCTAAAAGACACTAGTGCAGGCTAACGTAATACAGCCTTCCGTCCACGGCTCAGAGCCGATAGCGACACAACTTGCATTTCTAAACAAATAAACTTCCACTGCAGACTTTCTTAGCAGCTATACGACAAGAGATCTGGCTGCCGCACTTTTACTGTTTCGTTGGGTTAGTTGCTCGGTCTTGCCCTCTTCCTGATGCCTGCCTTATCGATTGGTTAACAGGGTGGTCTAGCGGGGTGGTGATCAGTCGCGTGGGGACGTGGCGGCCTGGTGCGCGCTATGGCATCACGCATCATCTGCGTTGTACCCCATGCCAACCTGACGGTCACTCTGCCTTTACCCTAAAATTTTCCCGTGACCTGCCTGTACACAACAAGACGCTGTCTCTTGCCGCATCCTCCGCGAAGTGCTGCATCGCAAACGCTTGGAGCACATTTAGCAGCTCTTACTCGAACCACGGTTCGGAAACGACCAACCCTCTGCACTAAGTGACTGTATCCGTTCCAGAGAGTGAATCGTGCGCGTCAAGCCCGAAACCCACCTAAGGACTGTGCGTCCAACAACATCACTTATGGAGCCATTATTGGTACAGCGGTAGGGGCCTGATCTACCATCCACACAGCCAAAGGAACAGCCAGAGGAACACCAGCCTCAACAATCGCCATGGCCTTCCTCTCGGGCCTCTCGAGTTCCATCGGCAAGAAGCTTCTTCTTTACGGGCTACGGCATATTGACATACTTGACAAAGACCCGGCCGATTTTGTGAGCGTAGACGTTGGGAAGAGGACCACGCTCGAGGTCCGGGATGTCGGGCTTCACGTAAAGGTGCGTGTAGATTAAAGGCCGTTGAACGGGCATGTCATACTGATATAACGTGTTTAGAAACTCGTAGCACTATTGCACCTGAAACTGCCGCCAGAGATCCATTTGTCTAGAGCACGAGCCTCCCTTCTCCGAGTAACCTTTGTCCTCGACTTCGGCGTACCCCGGATTTCGATTGAGGTGGACGGTATACAACTGCAGGCTATATTGGTAGAGAATGAAGAAGGGACGGTTCAGCCAGCCGCAAATCCGCCGCGGCCATCGTCCCCTCTTTCTCGAGACCATCTCGGCGACACCTCGGATGACGATGAACATGTTCCGACAGTGGATGAGCTCGCGAACTCATTCATTAGAGCCGAACCTGCTGAGGAAATACGGGAACTTGAGCAAGAATTGGAATCAAGATCAGAATATCTTCAGGATTCTATAACCTCAAACGACGATGGATTTGATGAGGCTTCAGCAGGTATGGGAGCGCCTCTTGCGCTTCCGGCCTACCTACGAAATATGCTCAATACTGCCCTTGACCGGCTTAGCATCGTCGTCAACAACATCGAGGTCGAGATGGAGGACCATTTCTCGCCTGATACTCCTGACGCATCAAGCTCAACTCAGGCATCACCTGCGTCGCTGAACTTTCATGTAGACCGCATCGCTATTGACTCTATTACATCTCAGGATCCTCAGGTAGAAATAGGATCTACGGGACCTTCACAAGATTCAAGTTCAAATTCTGGAAAGAGGAGGATGCGGATCGAGAATATATGTGCCCGTTTGATATCGGATGCCGATAATTTCGTTTCCATGTCGAGGATATCACACCCACCTTCGCCAACAGTTACTAGATCTGAATTGCCCATGAGCCCCAATACACCCAACGAGCCATCATCGAGTCGTTTTTCTACGCAATCAGAGCAACCTGCTGATTCTACACCCGCATCCGAACCTGAACATGACTTAGAAGCGCAAGCTGAACTTGAACCCGAGCCGCTCCTGGAAGACGAGGCCGCTATCGAAATGGTGAACTCAATAACGGCATCGACTCACGAAGCCAGCATTGAAGCAATCGAGGAACCCACCGTAGCCACAGTAGCATCAATTCCAGAGCAACCTATCCTTGCCTCATCAATGCATACTGTAGACGAGGATCGATTCGCGGACGCTTCCTCTGATGATGGTCAACATGAAGTCTACGAGGGTGGCTCACCCCCTCAGACCCATCAATCTCTACCCATTCGGGACCTCGGGGGAAGCAGCATTCTTTATGATGATGACGGCGTACTTGAATATGCTCTGCATAATAACATGCTCAATTCCAGATTTGATGATGTACTAGATCAGGATGAGACGGACATCTGGAAGCCGAATAATGCTAGTCACATTCAAGACAGCCAAATCTCGGTGCTTGAAAGCGAATCGTCTATGTCAGGTCTCCCCACTGTATCCGCACTTGGGAGATCGTTCCATCCCCCAAGTGCAGTCGTATCGCAATCTGCTTCGATGACATCGGAGCACCTCGAGCCCCCGACTGACAATCTGGTAGCCGCGCAGCACCATGTGACGGAAAAGCCTCCCGTTTCGAATAGTGGCACTCTTTCATCGCCTCCATCCTCTCCCCAAGCAAGCCAAGATCTTACAGAGTCGCAGTTGTTCACTCACGATGAAGCAGAAAGCATGTACATGAGCGCTATAAGCGGGACTGCTTCAACGCACCAACAACATATCCCCGGGGGTTGGGATTCATCGTCGACATCAAGCAAGAGCACTAGTTCAGATACATCTGGTTCGGTGCCTGAAGACATGATCACCGGTAGCATACTCGCACCGCTTCCTGAAGTTGACGATGGTTGCGAGACTCCGCGTCCTAGCAGCCCCCAAAATGCGGCTTCTTCGCTTCATTATGACCGATCTCAGACGCCGGTTGCGCATGCTATCATACAGAAGCAAGCAAAACTCTTCCTTACAATCGATGAGATCACTGTTTGGTTTCCTCTTGGATTAGAAAACGAAGATGGGAATAACCAAACGCTTGACTCAAACATTGTTGATTCAGGTATGGACTTCAAGCCGCCCAACCTCGGAGAAGATTCAATCTTTGCCGAAATGCCAGGGTCATTTTCGAACTATGCCCATTCATCTACGCACAGACGGAAGCCACCAATGTCACCAATGGAAGCTTCAGCACAAAGGCGTCCTGCGGCGAAGGGTGCCCAAGCTGGGCCAGTGGCCGAACAGCAAAAGCAGAAGCGCACATCTTCCACTTCCATTGGCGTCGAAGTTGGCACAATGGCATGGCACTTGGATATATCCACCGGTCGCATCATGTACGGAATGCTCAACCGAGTACTGGCCGCCCTTAGTGGCGGTCCCGACACACCCGAGAAGGCATCAAAGTTAGACGAGGTACCGAAGGAGACATCCAACAATCTCAATGTTTCTGTCAAACGTGTTGGCATATCATGGCTAGAAAACGTCATGGCCGAGTCACTTCTGACTGGTGAAGCACCTGGTCAGACACTAGCTCTTAGTCCGCATGATGCCATTGCGAGAATTACCTGCGAGACAATCCAGATGAGCAGCCAATTCCGACCACATGAATCGAGGGCAAAGCTACAAATCGGTAGATTTGTTTTAGCCTCTCTGGATCAAGATATCATATCTTTCCAAACTCTAAGGCCAAGCTCTAGGCGGACTAGTAGTGTCTTGCCAGAGCAGCTGAAAAATGACGTCGAAGTTGACTTTGAACAAGGGAAGGACAAACGTATTGCAGTTGTCACTCGCCCTGTGCAAATCTTGCTTGATGTACAGAAACTTGACGATGCGCTCAGCTCTTTTGGTGGATTTAGTGGAGTCCTTGAGCTGAGCAGTTCTATCAGTTCTGCCAATACTACGATTAACAGCCCAGTACTCACACCTGAGCGACCTCGACCACGCGGCGTACATTTTGGAGATAGTCCATTGCCTGCCCCACAAGTAGTTGTGACCTCTAGCGCACCGAAGATTCAGGTACAATTTGGAGAAGTGGCATTCACTCTCAAAGGACGAACTTGTGCAGTGAATCTTAATACCACGTCAGTCCGGATAGCGATGCGAGAAAGTAATGTACGCTTGAAGGTTTCGCAAGTTCAAGTTTCAGGCCCATACGTGGATGGGGCTCAGGCAGGTGCACCTTTGCTGGTAAATATTCGTGGAACCACTGTCAACTTCCTTTATGCTCCGGAAGAAACAGACCTCGGCCGACTTATATCCATGATTACACCAAGCAAAGATCCATACGAAAATGACGAGGACATCCTCATTGATACATTACTACGCCAACGCCGAAAAGGCTCAGTCCTTCGTGTCGAAGTTGGCAATGTCGAGCTCCGAATTGATGACATTGAACAAATGAAGATATTCGAAGCATTAGGGACAGAGTTGGCGCGGCTGTCCAAAGTCACAAAGTACCTTCCTGATGATGACCGGCCAGGGCTGCTTACCCTCGCGTCTGTGCAACAACTTGACGCAAGTGTAGCCGTCAACGGACAACTCGGAGATATCTCTTTGTGTTTAGAGAGTGCTTCTGTAGCTCATGTTGGAGTTCCTGCTTTACTAGCAGCCGAGGTCGGAAAGGCAACAGTCAATCGGGACGATGAGGTACTGATCCACGAAGTGATCAATTTGCGACCTCAAGATCACCTACCGGCCATCATGTTGAGAATGGTCGGAGATGAGATGGAACCGGTGGTCAAAGCGAAATTCTTCAACATATGTGCTGAATATCGTGTATCGACTATCATGGCAGCGCTAGGAATATCTGAGGATGGTACGGTTGATGACATTGCCCTCGGTCTTGCAGCAAGTGTGGCCACCATAACCGCAACATCCTCACCCAACACGCTTAGTCGACAATCCTCGCTAGCTAGTGCACCAACAGCACCTACAGTCAAGCCGCTGCAGATTGACTTGCTTCTAAGGAACTGCGCAATCGGTCTGAATCCTCGAAAAATTCCATCAAAAGGCCTATTCATCCTGACCGAGGCTCACGTTGCGGGCAAGCAAGCCAAGAATGACTACTCGGTTACAATAGAGCTCCGCAAAGCTTCGATGCATGCTATTGACGATACAGCCCGTATTGATGAAGAGCGTGAGTCGTCTCCACCCGCTGGCGCTGCTATGGCGAATCGTCACCTGTCTGAGCTCAGAGAGATGGGGTTTGTTTCTTTGAGTTCCATATCTGCAGCCAAGGTTCTGGTAAGTATTGTCGGAGACGGTAAAGATCAGCCACAATTAGTCGACGTGGAGTTCAAGAACGAATTGTTCGTTCTAGAGTCATGTGCTGATTCAACACAAACTCTAAGTGCGATTCTGAATGGCCTCCAACCACCTACACCCCCATCGACAGCGGAGAGATATCGGACTGTCGTACCACTGCAGCAAATGATGGAATCTTTCACTGGAGAACCCGTGCGCGCACCAGAGGGAAGCGATATCGATGACTTTATGAATAATGCAGATCTCATTGAAGATGAACTGCCCACGAATCTCGAATTTGTCGGGAGCATGTACAACTCACAATCTCTGCCTACCGATGAAGAGATGGGAGACAGTCTGCTTGGCGAAGACGACCTCGGTGCCCTTGCTACTCCTCCCCTTGTGAGACAACGAGGCGAACGTGGACTTTTGGAAAGTTTTCAAGAAAAATACGAGATCACAGAAGGCGAACAAAGCTTTGACTTCGATGATGAGAAATATTTCCAGGATTCAGACGAGGAGCAAGGTAAAGCTCGCAAGTGGGATTCGGCAAAGAACCAGTATCATCTATCGAATGAGTTTAAGCAACCCGAAGCACCCCTGAAGGTTCGTGTACGAGATGTGAATATCATCTGGAATTTGTTTGACGGCTACGACTGGCCACGAACGCGAACCATAATCAGCCAAGCTGTCGAGGATGTTGAAGCTCGTGCTGAGGAGCGCCGACGACAGGCTCGAGATGAGGACGAAGACGACGACTTTGTCGAAGAGGACTTCCTATTTAATTCCGTTTGGATTGGTGTACCGGTTAAGGACGAGAAAGGTGCTCTGGCACGCCGTATTAACCATGATATTGATGATCTCGCTAGCGAGACTGGTAGTTACGCTACATCAACAGCAACACGCTCGACTGGTGCGACGGCTCGTCCGCGAAGCGCAACTAAGTCGCGCCGTCGACTCAAGCTTGAACGAAGCAAGCACAAAAAGGTGGCCTTCTCGCTGATGGGTGTTGCCGTTGATCTTGTCGTCTTCCCACCAAACAGCGGCGAAACCGTCAACTCGATGGACGTTCGTGTACGAGACTTTGAGATATTCGACCACGTGCCTACATCAACCTGGAAGAAATTCGTCACCTGTCTGATCGAACCAAGCGCGCGACAAATGAATAAGCCGATGATCAATCTTGATATCGTGACGGTGAAGCCGGTCACTGATCTTGCTGCGTCAGAACTTGTGATCAAGGTTACAGTCCTCCCTCTCCGCCTGCATGTCGATCAGGATGCCCTTGACTTCATTACTCGTTTCTTCGAATTTAAAGACGACTCGGTCCCCAGCAGCGCTTCTACTAGTGAGCAGCCTTTCATTCAACGCCTAGAAGTCAAGGCTGTAACACTTAAGCTGGACTACAAGCCAAAGCGTGTCGATTATCGCGGCCTGCGTTCTGGCCACACAACCGAATTCATGAACTTCCTCATCCTCGACGGCTCCGACATCGTCCTCCGCCACGCAATTGTATACGGCATCACCTCCTTCGACAAACTGCACAAGACGCTCAACGACGTCTGGGCCCCCGACGTCAAACGCAACCAGCTCCCCGGCGTCCTGTCCGGCCTAGCAGTCGTCCGCCCCCTCGTCAATGTCGGCTCCGGCGTGCGCGACCTCGTTGTCGTCCCCATGCGCGAATACCAACGCGACGGCCGCATCGTCCGCAGCCTCCAAAAAGGCGTCTACGCCTTCGCCAAAAATACCACCTCAGAAGTCGCGCGCCTAGGCGCTAAAGTCGCCATCGGCACACAGAACCTCCTCGAAGGAGCAGAAGCCTTCCTCGCGCCCCAATCCGCCTCTCCCTCCCGCACCGACTGGGACCCTGAGGATTCCGACTCCGCCCCAGACGAAACGCGTGCCGTCTCACACTACGCGAACCAACCCATCGGCGTGCGAGCGGGCCTGCGCTCTGCCGCTCGCCACCTCGAGCGCGACTTACTCACCGCGCGCGACGCCGTCATTGCTATTCCTGCTGAGGTCATGGAAGAGGGTAGCGGCGTTGGCATGGCCAAGGCGCTGGCCCGCCATGCGCCTACTGTTGTCCTACGGCCTGCGCTTGGCGCAACAAAGGCGTTGAGTAATGCGTTGTTGGGCGTGGGGAACGCCTTGGATGAGACGAGTCGACGCAAGATTGAAGATGTAAGTTTTTCTTCATGCATTTCGTTCCCATTGCGTGTGAATCTTGCTAATGCGTGTGGCAGAAATACAAATCGTACTAGATCGATGGAGGAGTGGTTAATGTTTTCTTTTCTCTTCTTTTCGCGGAGATCGTTTGCATAGCGATGGTGGTGTTGGAGTCGCATTGCGCTGTCTCGTGTGTTTGGTTTGGGCACGGGGTCGGTGTTTGGGTTGTTTAGTTGTTTTGTGGTGAGAGTGAGAATGAGAATGAGATAGAGGTTAGTTTTAATTGAATTTGAAGGCGTATTTTAATAAGGGGTTCAAAATTGTTTCTTTCATTGAAATTTGTGTGATGTAAGATCTATGGTGTACGCTGTTGATAACTATATACACGAAACTACTTCTTATAAGATAGGAACTTTTAATATGATGTTGCAAATTTCAGAAACTATTGCAGTTTAAGCAATACTATACAACCAGAGTTAGATCCTATACAGATTAAGTTCCCGTATATCGCCATTACAAGACCCTGATAGTCAGATGGAAGCCAAAGAAAGCGCTGGTTATATTGTAACACCTATTGACTAACTACTGCTGCGTAATAGACCTACTTTTTTTTGTTTAAGATGTAGAGGTTTAGCTAGGAGCGCGGGGAGTAAGATGTCACCGATATTAGTATAAATTTTCTTACCATTTTCCGAGAATACCATCTTCTCAATTCTAGCTGAATAACCCTCTAGCACGCCGCGACACTGTCCCGTGGTCGTATCCCACAGCTACACTGTCTTACCGGATGATAAGGCGGCTAACTGTCCGTCTGGCGAGAATACTACCGCGCTGACCCAGCTTGAATGGCTCAACATGCTGCGACACTGTCCCGTGGCTGTATCCCACCGTCGCACTGTCTTATCGTTAGATGCCGGGGCGGCTAACTGTCCATCTAGCGAAAGCACTACCGCCATGACCTGGTCTGAATGACCCTCTAGCACACTGCGACGCTGTCCCGTAGCTGTGTCCCAAAGTCGTACTGTGTTGTCAGATACTGAGGCGACTAGCTGCCCATCTGGCGAGAACACCACCGCCCTGGCACAGCTTGAATAACCTTCCGGCACGCTGCCCCATTCTCCTTCACGCTTTGATAGTAGTATTACTGTTTGCGGTCACCTGTTCGACAAATGCCGACCGCACAATGCTCACCTCCGATGCGAAAATGAGGGCTGATGAGTAATCTGGAGAGGTGCAATTGCGAGTATTGATACGAACCGCAACACGAAGCGTCTTGCGTAGTGGATGAGACTTACAACAGCGTTGCTAGGCGACTGCATTTACAGTTAGCGCGAGATGGCTGTGTATACAGAGAGACCTTTACCCCTACCAGCGAGTGCAAGTTTGCCACTAAATGCACACATTGGCTCGTCTCCTCCACCAGACTCATGGCTTCGAGCCAGTGGAGCAAGTGCCTCTTTAGGTAGAAGTAGAGTAGAGTTAGTTTATATAATATCCTAACTCTACCTCTGCTTTGCAGCGGAGACGCAGGTTTGTAAGTGGGACTTATGCCTCCACCTCCAGGGTTTGAGTTGCATCCGATCTGAATGCTGATAGAATCTTGAGCAGTGCCATCCTCTGCACCGAAGCAAGCGACCTGAGGTGCATTTTGTCCTTGTTGAGGTTATGCCAGATGATTAACACATAATCCAACCTTCACAACCTGGCTCTTCTCCGCAGACAGAGTCCGTGTGGGGTGGACGAAGTCCCACACCGTGGGAATGCAAAGTATACACACTAAGCATACTTCACTAGCATAGAGAACTAGGTCGCAGTTACAGCCTAGGCATACCATTCGGCATTAGCATGAACGGCTAGGCAGGAGTAACGCGGCGATAGGACTCTTCTAGGTTCTCTGTACACCGACGCGCGCATACTATCCTCTCGAGCCACGCAGACGGTCTCAAGCCCTTCCAGGCACCTGTGGCTGCCATTGCATGCTACGGCCCACAGGGTGACCCAGGCGCGACCCCGGGGCCCTCCTTCCCGTTACCAGTGGAGGTCTCCCTCAATGACCTCTTCATTGAATCACTAGCCGACAGTGTCTCGCACCGTGAGCTGCCGCAGTACCCCAGCCGGTGGTACTAGAAGCACTCGCAGCACTAACCAAGCCAATAGGTCGAAAGCGGGCCTTAAGAAAGAAGTCAACCAGCAACCCAAGAAAAGTCGAGATACAGCAACAGAAGGCCGACAACAGTGAGTCTGGGTGAGGACATCACCGATCCTCCTCTGGTTATCATCAACATGTGTATTTGAAGACATTGTCTACACTCATCAGCGCACTTGAAGCGATGCAGAGTATGGAGTAAAATGAATTTGCTAATTGCTAGCTTGATGAAGGCATCATGTCTTCTCATCAGGACTTGTCGAATTTCTTCTTCTTGGAATTATTGCTGGACCCGGTCCTGATTGTTGTACCCGGAGTGATTTGCTGGGCGCTTGGTTGGCTCTCTAGTAACTCGTTTGCATCGCCTAGGCTCTGATCGTCAAATTGTTGTGATAGTCCTGAGCGCAAGGAGCCCAATTCCTGTTCTGTGTCCGAAACCTCAGGCAACATGTCAATGACGGAGCAAAGTCTTTCAAAGTGGTTAGGAAGCCACAAATCGTACACGTTTTTGACAAACTTATAAGCTTTCCATCTTTGATCACCTTCCCCGGATGGTGCGAAAATAAACTCTGAAATCAGGTGTCGATAAATCTGTACCTCGTTTCCTTTGATAAAGAGGTAGTGACCGTAAATTCTCACATGCCGTTCATCATGTGATAGTGAGAATCCATTGACCTCGCGATGCAATTCTTGCTCTCGCCCAGCTAGTCGAAAAGCTTTGTAAAGACCAAGCAAAAGCACAGATTGAGAGTAGGCATTCTGTCGATCGGCAACATCCAGTTCGCCATCTCCGCACTTGACCTCACAAGTGAGAAATGGAAAATACATCTGAAATGTAGCTGCAAAGAAGGAGGAATCGGTAAGGAGGTCGCCAAGATATGGCTGCAACTTTCGCAGCTGTTCCTTATTAAACGCGTCTCGGTCAAAGGCCTTCGCAGCGTCTGGCTGCGGTCGAGGTCCGGACGAACGAGAGCCGGTACCAGTAGCAGAGGGGTTGATGAATGGAACTGAAAGTATCCAGTTCGCGTTGGTACTCTCTCTAACAATAGAAAGGTGTTTAGCTCCTTGATCGGAGAGTACTTCTGCTGATGGCACAATAAGCTCTGAGATACGAAGAAACACCTTTGTCTCGTTCTCGCCCTTGAGCCGTCTGCACGTCTTCCTGAATAGATCGTCGTCAGAGAAGAGAGTCTTCTCAGGAGTCGCTTGCGGTCCTTTCAGCAGCTGTTCGCAGAGGCGTTCACTTTTCGGAGAGATACCAAGCTCGTGATCATCCAAAAAGCTACCACAATCCCTCAATTGCCGTTCAAATAGTTGATGTCTGTATGGGGCACACTTTTGCTCTCGCGATACGCTGCCGTTCGGGGACGACCCCGAAGCCATGGACCCATTTGAGCGCTTACGGCTCAGAGATCGCCTTTTCGCGCGCGCATCTTCGACAAGAGATCGGAAACGATCCATCAATTCGTCCTCTTTGGTCGGCCAGGTTCCTTTCTCACTCCACCAAGTAAGACGAGCGTCTTGAAGCACACCAGCTGGCTTATCAACTGGCGCCTCTAATGGCTTCGGAGATGGTTCTGGTGAGATACGAGAGAGGCCAGCTTGGACCATTTGAACTTCCCTTTTCTCCGCTTGTTCTATCTCTGATCGATCTTGAGTTCGAACATGCTTGCTTTGGCTGTCTTGACTTCGGGCGGGGCGAGATGGAGATGGAGGGCGTGCAACTTCAGGATCTCGACGGCGCTTCTGCTGCTTTACCAAATGTGGTGATTGTAGTGCCTCTTGAAGAGGATTGCCAGTCCGTGTGTGTTTCTTCGGCCGTTCAGTCGATGTACTGGTTTTGGCGTCTCGAGTTCGATTTTCGGTCTGGATGATTCGACTTTGAATCTGGCACAAATTATGTCAGACCGCTGACTCTAGTAGTAGAAGATATCGGCGCATACTTGCCTCTTCCTTTGAGTCCTGCTCAATAGTCTGGGCGTCGCTTCTCTCAATCGTCGTTCTTTTGATGCGCGGAGACCTTCGCAATATCCTATCGCCAATACACGGAGTCGTTTGTGCTGTGAAGGTCAATAGATACCGTACTTAGTGTTGTGAGAGCTTACCTTTCCTTGGCTGGGATAGCTTGGACCGTCTAGTTTGAGTGTTTAACGATCCGGAACCGGCGGTCATGTTGACTTGAGTTGTGGATAGAAACGCCTACTTATCAATCGCCTGCCATCCCGGTAGGCCGCTAGCTGTAGGGATTGTGTTGCGGAGGCAAAGTTGATCCGTGGTGCGTGCGCAGCGGCAACAGCAAATAGCCCTTCAACCGCGCGTTGCACTATTATAGCGGCGCTTTCAAATAATGGTGCCAAGAGCTGTGGCTACCCGCAGCGGGCAAGATTACCCCTTATTTTGCTTCCGATCTCCGCTGCAGCCTCCAAGAAGTCATAAGCGCCCCGCGCTCACACGCACCTGCCAAGCAAAGGCGCCAAGGCATCAAGGCGTCAAGCAGTCAAACCTCAAACTCCAAACGAGAAAAGGGCCTACAAGAAATAGAAACTGCTGCTCATCAGGAGAGAGAAGTGCATCTAGTCTGAAGAAACAGCCTAAGTCTAGGGAAATGAGAAGATAATATTTGATACGAAGTGGCAAGCAGAGATACGTAGTCACTTTGATAGTATTCCCGTTCAGTTTAAGAAGCACTCCCAGCCCACCCGCTCCGGGCCTATCTGCTCAGACAAGAAATTCGGTTGTGGTCGTTTACGATAGCTATTCTGCAGTTTACTCTATCTACCGCAAGCGACTCCAGCATGACAGCGTTCTTAAAGTTCCTAGACGCTGGAAGTGGTAGCAGGACAGGAACTGATACTTCCAACGAATACATGAACGAAAATCGAACTCGATCACATGTCGTTATCACTACGGATTGTTTCCTAACCAAAATTCAAGATTACCGTGATGGAATGCAATGTACCACCAGGCGGCTCAGTCCTAAGAAGCTTCTCCCTTTAGCTTGCTTCGTCATTTCTCTACGCTCCGATAGAATCGAGACAACCTCAGTTTGAATGAAATCTGACACTGGTGACTGACCAGTAAAGTCGTTCGACAGTTTTGTCGTCGTTGCTCTGAGACCTGTTGAAGTCGATGCGAGGAGCTTGCAGACGATGCAACCTCCATCACAGCATGCTCGCATGAATGTCGGGCTACCCGGGGATGGTGGCCTATCCATCACTGTTTCACACGGGTCCTCGTGCAGGCTCCAACCCTTGATCTATTTCAGCGCTGAACCCGGGAAAGACAAAGCCAGCTGCTCTGGAACCTAGTTCCGTTGGCTCTAGCCGTGTACACCTTGGTCATCATGCAATACACACTGCTCCTAGCCCATGTCCATTACGGCAGAGAGGCGCTTCCAAGAACGACATGCCGCCGTTTATACTTTCTATGGGCATGGTTTGACTCATAAGGCCCACCGCACAATCCACCGGCTGCAGTTTCTCACAGCCTGCTTCTAGTTTTGGTAACGCTACTATCCTCTACGGCTTTATTCCCTAATAAAATCCCTTTAAGAAGTCTCTTATCTCGTCATCGAGGGCTTATGACTCCTCGAGCCGGGCTTTGAAACTACTATGGGCCTCTGGTAATACATCGCTTTGGCTCATTTGATTGTGCTTCATCATGCAACTCGTTAATCTGCGAGAGAGTGCTGGCAGTGGCGGACCCTGTAAGGCTCCTTCAGGAAGAAGTCTTGATTGTACATCCATCTCGGTCATCGTCCCGTTAATGATGACTACTTCGCTGTCTAGACGTCTTCTCTAGTCCAATTAGTCTTCCGTCGTTGCATTATCTAGGAGCTAGACTCTTGGATACCTCTCCCCCAAAGATAGGATCATCGAACAGCTTCGTCTTCCCTAAGTATGCCTCGTCGGGGAGTTTGTTAGAGACTACTAAACAGTAATGTTACTATAAATTCTATAGTTTATCGTTTATTGTCTTGATTAGTCACTATGTAGTAGTTTTGATACTACCGTGGTAATTCTATGTAGTTATAAATCGTTACTAAAAAGTTAAAATGTAATTCCTAGATTAATATATCTCTGGAATAAAAGCTTAAATGTAATCTTTCTAATTCTCTTAGGCTTTTTTACCGTCTCACTTATAGTTAATTGTAAGAACAAGCAAGGCTAGTTTACTGTAAGTATGACGACTATTAGTTAGGGAATGTAACGTACTGATGTCCCAAATTTAGGACCTGCTCATAGTCAAAACTAGGCACGATCAGGATTAATTAAGCCAGTTCGTGCTTAGGCATGAGCCTGTTGGATTTTCTCAGGGTGGGCTTAGTCTTGCTCAGCCACTGCATGACGGGGGCCTGATTCTCAGATAGAAAAGTTAGACGGTAAGAAAATATTAATACGTTTGTATTGAAAATCTACGTACATTCTGCCGTCATCTTCGGCGGCATATGCCACCCTTTTCGTAAGGCGTTGTCGTCGGTGATGAGCCTGTATGATGCAGCAAGTGTCTATCCAGAAGTGACGCAAACCATCTTGCATAGCCTACTCCTTGCGGAACTTGATCTTTTGCCACCCCTTCTTCCCTCTTGCAGTGTTGTTGCTAAAGTCATCGTACGTCACTCCCTGTCCCTCCTCCCAAGTATGCGAAAGTATAGCGTAAGGAGGTATCTTATCATCGCGTATCAAGTCCTCAGTAAAAGTGAGGCTGCCGTTATCTTTTATGTAGAGGAGTCGCATCGTGTGGGAATTTCGTCTTGTATGCGCAAGTGTTTTTAAGTGCCTGATGTATTGAGCAGGCTGAGCTGACGGACAGCACTAGCAGGCGTATTCTTGGTTGGAAGATATAAGGGAATTTCTCCTACAAAGTGCGCTGCGATGCATCAGACGTACGGATATTGTGCTGTAGTCAAGTGCGCCTGGAGTAAGTGCGCCCGTGTTTATGCCTAAGGCGACTATCGCGCATTGCCACACGTGAAATCTGTAGATTCGTTCCTCAGTCTCAACTATACAGACTATATAAGCCTGTCCGAAAAATTGAACAAATAGTATCTTCGAAAAGAATATGTACACGGTCTCGTGAGTCGAAGCCATGATAAATACTCGCGCCGCAGCGTCAAGAGCACCAAGCTATTCTTAGAACCCCATCACGGCTAGCTTCTACCTTCACGTATCTTAACTTGCTACGTACAGGGTATCAACACGGTGAAACGCATCCCTATCAAATTTGGCCAATCAACGCTCAGGGTCATGCTTAATCTCGGGCTCTAATTCGCCAAACTTCGACAGGGATGCGAGCCGTCCCGTCAGTACTCTGTATCTTGCTTTCACGCCGATAGCTTCACTTAAGATATAGTTAGCCTAGCACTAACAAATAGTCTTCCACTAGGCGTTTGTAGGACGTATACAGCTCTAGCAAAGGAAAGTAACACTACTCCAAGTATAGTTTACCACCACACCTAGGGACGACGCTCAAGACGAGAGAAGGACCGGGGCTAGCAATGCCTCACACCGAACGAAGAGAAAGCACTTGTGCGATTTCTGCTGCTCATATCTGAGTTTGATCAACCAGTGCGCATCAAATTCATCCCCCCCCTAGCCCCCCGCATCGCCTGTAGCCGAAGCTTTGCCGCCTGACATGTAGAATATCTGAAAGCGAGAACGGTAAGGCTGATAGGCTAGAAATACCATAGTAAGAACACCTACAACAAGATCACACACTAGTTTGAAGTGATAGCAAAGGTACTAATAGACCCCACTATTCTGCTAGAGAACGTCTATAACATAGACGAGGCAGGTATTATACTTAGCATGCTAGGCCCTATCAAAGTCTTGGTAGGCAAGGACAACCAACGCAACTATAGAGGCGTAGGCGTCAAGCGAACAATGGTGACTACTACCGAATGTATAAGTAGCGATAGTAGGGCGCTGTTTCCTATGATCATCTGGCCAGTCTCTGCCCACCAGAATAACTGGATCACCTTTCCCACGCCTAGTTAGCACTACGTTCACTCAGAGAATAGCTATAACGACTCGAAGATCAGCCTAGAGTTAGTCAAAGCGTGCGTTCGATACCCAGACCAATGAACAAGCTAACGGCAAGCCACGCGTACTGATCCGTAATAGTTTCAGGAGCCATGATACTCTCGAGATTTTAGAATCCTGCCTTGATAATAGCATCGTCTTGTGCATCCTGCCGTCGCAATAGTCGGTTGTAATTACTGCGGTAGGTTTTGCTTAGTAGAGTCTGCTATATAATAATAGTAATATAAGCTTAGTGCTATTGCGGAAGCAGTTTGTTTTGTAACGAAACGACACGCCGTACTATGTGTAACGAATATCAAGGCAATAATATTTTCCCCTAAAAAAATTTGAGACCAAGACAGAATTACCCAAGGTATATTATTGTCATAAATACATAACAATCGTCATGACGCTGAAGGCGTAAGAGGTATATAGAGTAGAAGTATCTGCAATTTTTTTCGTTGCGGCGGGGTTTTTATTGCACATGGATTGACGTTACTCCTATAGGTAGGATTGACTGAGTACTGTTCGTGCGTCTGGAGATATCAAATGTATGTAGCCATTCCTCATAACCTCTTTTACCGCATGCTTCGTGCTGCTCATCGCATGTGTGCGGAGCTCCATGCATCCATATCCATCGTTCACGCCCTAGGCATCTTTTACGAATTCCAGGCAGTTTGTATATCCCATCAATCAAGATCGACTTCAATTCCCAATCAGGTCGCTTATTCAACTATCACCGAAACCTTCTCCTTCCTCTTCGGTCGCTCCGGGCCATCCTCGATGATTTTCGTGTACCGCCGAATCTCGTCGTCGTTATCGCTCAGATCAATGACAGATGCACGCTTCCTTCCGGAGCCCGAACTCTCGCTTGTGCTTGACGAGCCGGCGAGACTGTTGCTCATGTTGGTATCTTTTGTCCCAAATGTTCGATGCGGAAGGGATGTCCTAGGTGCCATAAAACCGCGAAGCCCTCTATTACCCAACACATTCGATGAAAAGGTCGAAGGTTGAGACTTTGTTCCAGCCGCAGACTTGCTACCACTCTCGATAAGCTTGATGTTCTTGCGCAGCTCGCGGATGTCGCGCGTTTGGTCGTACTTGGTGGTTTCAATGCCGTTGATGGTGTGTAGGTCCAGTGCATCCGCTCGGTGGTCGGCCCAATACCAAGCGCCATCCGCTTCTCGAGTGATACGCCGGTCATGTTGACGAGCGAATTCTCGAGCTTCTAAGATGCCTTCTCTACCACAATCCAGAGCTAGTGGGAATTCGGACTCAAATCCAAGAAAGAATGACATAGCTTCCTTTTCATAAAGTCGGCCTAGGACTCGAGTAAATGGTATAGCTAGTTCTTTAGTGGTAGGATGAAGGGGGTACCATTTCCCATATCCTTGTGCTGCCTTTGGGGTGTCGTCATGATCGGAGAGATAGCTTTTCTCTGTCCGTAAAGGATTGCTTGTGTATGATGTGCCGTAGATCCAGACTTGGCTATTATACGGCCGACCCTCGTCGTAGTCATTGTTCGATGCAATGTCTAAATTCGACAGTTTCATGCGGATAGATTTAATCACCAAAATATCCTCGCATCTATTCTGCTCATGTTTTGGCGACAATCGGACAGTATCACCGACGGCAAACCTCTCGGGGCCTATATGGATCCCGTGGCAATAGATGCTGGCGTTTGGCCAAGCACCTCGGAAATGGTGCTTGCCTACTAATGCCAATGTAGAGGAGACGGTCAAGGCATTGATTACTGTTGGATGCCACTCGGCTTGATGAACGCCGTGTAGTAATTCCTTCCACAGCATAAAAGGGCGAGACTGACGGAGTGAAATATACTTGTGTCGCTTCGAAAGGGATTTATCAGTGTCATTCGGGTTAGGAAGAGGCTCAACCCGAATTCCAGAATATATGACATTGTTGTGGTTATCATTGTAAAGGACATCGGCGATGGTAGTTTGATCAGCTGATGCCTCTCCCACCAAGCCAGCTTCCCATAAAGGTGCTCCCAGGGAGTGTTTGGCGCCTTGGTCGTATAGTTCATATTCGCTAGTTGTCTCATTGCAAACCAATTTGACGTTATTAGGAACATGGCGAACGTATAAAATGAGGTCGCCAGGCCTGGGAACCCACTGCTCGTCGCGTTTCAGTGTCTCAAGTAAGCCCGGGAGATTATGTTGCTCTGCCCGCCAATCCGGGCTTAGAGGCTCCTCAATCTTCTCGTCAATAGTGCCATGACGTTTCAGTTTGTCAATTAAGTTTCGGTAAACATCAGGCGTTCCCTCCTCATCTACATGGCTCGAGTCCATGCCGGTGGCAGGCATCCTTCGCCTACCTTTGTGTTGCACAGTCGACGTAGTTGGACGATGAGATACATCCGGCACCGATGCTTGATAGTGAGGCATATGTGAAGGCCGAGATGAAAATGACGGTGTGGAAGATGCTGTATTTGTTCTATGCCGAAGCGTGCTGCCACCACTGGAGAGCTTATTCGGGAGGATACCAACACCACCGCCAGTACAGACAGTACAGGTGCAGCCAATGTTGCTGCCATCGTTTTCCATAAGAAACTTGAAATGAGGATAAAAGCGATTGGGCGAGTCAAAAGGCCGTCCCTGCGGATGACCATACAGATACTTGTCTAAATGCTTAGCATTTGAAGGTCGCGGTCGCTGCCACATGGTGTAGCCCAAGGGCAGAGATTGGAGCACATAGTCGACGCCAGGTCTTGCTTCACCACGCTCCTCCATCCACTGTTGTCCAAGCTTCTCGAGATAGAGAGTTGGTGGATTGACTTGCGTCTTCGTGCCTGGACCTGGGACATGACTCGCATCTCCGTCAGAGCCAGGCCTGAGTGGGACAACGACGACAGATCTCGGCGGCATGATGCTGGACGGTGCTTGGGAAATAGCGTGGTGCTCGTAACAAGAGAATTACGGGTGGTTTGGGCCAGGTATTGGCTGTTGGTTGCAGGCGTCGTGTTGTGCAATTTGTGTTGTGAAGGCAGGACGAGCCAAAGGGAAATCACATGTGAGGCTGGCATGGAGAGTGAGAACGCAGGCGCGTTGGTGAGGCGCAAAAACAGGTGAAATTACGCGTAATAGGCGGATAGACATGTCCTAGGCAATTTTCAAGTACCTACATAATACAATAGAATCCAAGCAATCATCAGGCGTGGCCATGAAGGAGTCTCGGCTCTTGTGAGTCTTGTTGCGGTGTGTTACACGGATGATAGTATGTACGCAGGCGTCAAAAGTCAGAGGTCGGGGCTTGGCAAGGACGGTGCTCCGATAGGCAGGAAGATTCTCCGAACCCGGCCCCACAGGCCCAGCAGGCACAGGTACAGTCGGCTGCAGGAACCGCCCCTGAGGCCGAAACCACAAAAACAAAATAAACTTCCACACCTCCGCCCTCGCTGCGCAGCACCTACATAGAATCACCTCAACCAGCAGACAGCTATCTTCAAAACGCGTTTTTGTTGTATTCTAACTACCTACGGTGGGCTTCGAGTCGTGCTAGAACCCACGTGCCGCTTATATGCCTTCTGCCGGCCACAATGGCTTCCATGACTCGGCTCGACCTACCTACTCTTCCCCGTCACCCCACCCCAAGCATTGACTACCACGCATTGGGTGGCTGGCTAAGCTTGTTCTGTTCTTTTGCCGGCGTTTAGTGCGTGATGGGCGCTCACGCCATATGCTTGGTTCCTTATACGGACGCACGCCATTCTCGCTTGGGACGAGGCATATTGCGGCAGTAGATCACTCCTCCTTCTACCGCTCCACCGAGGACGAGAGACTGTTTGGCCTCTATCACCCATGTCCCATCCTTGAAGGCACAACCACGCTCTTTGCATGCTGTCCCTTTCCCGGGGCCTTCTCGAGCTTCTCCAAGGGGTTCTCCTAGGGGTTCTCTGACCACCACCCAGGGAATGGGAGTAAACCGAACGTGCTATCCCGAGTATTATCAGTCCCAACACCAGGCCCAGTCCTGACGCCACCTCCCCCGGACGCGATCAGCACCATGGATTTTTTTCGCTCCAAGCCTTCAAACGCACACGAGGCTCTCGATGGCGAACGCCCCGCCAAACGCATCTCTACACCAGCCGGCCAACGTCTATCGCTCATCGTCGAATCAACCCAGTCTCTACGCACAAAGTCGACCGCTGCAGCCAAGATCAACGTCACTACCACGAGCACATACTGCAATGACCCGTCTCACCAGCACATTGATCCCGTCCTACACGGACACAAGAACCACAAGAAGCCAGGCGTCGTGTCCGTCTTGACTGGTGGCAGGCTAGACACCCCCCACGAGAGCAGCGAGGAAGCACAACCCACACCCAATGGCAGTCACATGAGTGTCAGTGTGTGGAGCGACAGGGATGGAGAGAAGTTTGGAAAGCTACGACATGGTAAGCATGGAGGCCGATGGTCTAAGAAGCGAATTGCTATCATCTTAGCCGTTTTGCTCGCATTCGTCATCGCATTGGCTGTCGGTCTAGCTGTAGGATTACGAAAGAAATCTACAAACGGGTAAGGTCCTTCTGTGTCACTGTTCCAAAAACGCCTCATCCTAACTATCCATGTAGCAGCTCATCGGTTTCACCTGGGGCTGGTGACTCCCAGAGCTCCCATCCCGGAGACAATAGGCCCGCTCCCAGTACTGATGATAAGCCGCCTGCACCCACCTCTTCCCTAACACCATCCACTCCACCTCCTAGGTTCCCTGTCGGCTCCTACTCTTTTGTGACCTTCCTCGATACCGCGCAGACAGGCTGTACCGCCAATTCCGCCACATGGGCATGCCCTCCAAACACAGATTACTACTCCGACCCTCAAAAAGCATTAACTATTCTCAACTGGGAGATTAGCGGCTCCGCAGGATCCTACAAAATATCGTCAAAAGGACAAGACGTAGTCCTTGGCACAATGTTCCAGAATGAGAAGTTGGAGTTGCTAGACAGTGGAAAGGATACAGAACGATACCGCTTCTCTATCAGCCGGTCAAAATCAGTGAACATGACAGGAAGCCTTGGCGATCAGAAAGGCGCCTTTCAGTGTTCCTATGGCCAGACGAATATACAAGGGACTTTGTACACCAAGATGTCGCGAACCTATCCCAAAGATACTATTGCGGTAGGGAACACTGAGAACCCTGCGTGGCCATATGGTAAGTCGATTTCAGTATTCGGAGTTGAGAAGACTGAGCTAAGCTGACATGACGTGTAGCGATACGTGTTGAACAGAGCGCAGCTGGCGGTGAGAACGTCCCTTCGTGCAAGAGGACATCGGGCGAGCGGGTTTATAACGGGCTGAATGCACAAGATGCGGGCACTCTATGTTCCTGCTTGTACAAAAACTGGACTCCAGCGAAATGATCATCTTCTTTTACCAATTACTTTTTTTCCCTAACCCATATAGTGTTTGATTCTATACATTTAGCGAGGAGTTCACGGATAGATACTTCTGAACGGCTTCTTCGATAAGCAGGCGTAGCAGGCTACTTATGGCTGTCGTAATGTTAACTGTAATTGAAGAAAATGCGC
Organism: Ophiosphaerella narmari; assembly: GCA_028456235.1. NCBI lineage: Eukaryota > Fungi > Ascomycota > Dothideomycetes > Pleosporales > Phaeosphaeriaceae > Ophiosphaerella > Ophiosphaerella narmari. Next base: position 757,620 of record JALNQA010000014.1, on the reverse strand, counting down.
AGGTTGCGCCTTGTTTACTAAGGACAGTGTAACCCGTATCAGCAAACTTGCTGGTTCTTCGGTCCTCGGTCCTCCTTCAAGTTCTCCAGACAGGGCGAGCAGTTTCCAAGCCGTCTTTGATTATTCACAGTTCTTTGACGCACTTTGTTTCCCAAGCCACAGTATCCGAACATGGCAAAGCGCGACATGAACAAAGCAGCGGTGCATGGCAAACAAATCCACAAGACAACGCACTTCCGCTTTAGAAATGTCAGTTTCTTGTTTTCCGATTCTCTGCTACCAACATACAATTCGCTATATCATTCCTCCTCAGGTTCCTGTTCGACTCGTCTCGCAACAATCATGGCTGACTGGCTCAAAGGCAAACTAGGCTTGTCCCCCAAAACTTCAACAGAGCCCTCCCCCGAAATGCGCGGAACAAAACGTAAAGCTGAAGATGATGGCAGAGCTTTCACCAAGTCGCAGAAATGTGCCGACAATTCGTGGTGGTTAACATCATGTAATGACGCGGGTGCGCAGGACGAGGACGAAGTCGACTACTTTGGGGATTTGATGAAGGCCCACGACCCTGAGGATTTGGAGTACTTTTTTCAGCGGGACGAGAACTGGCCACAACTCAAAATTAGGCTAGCGGCGGAGAAGGCGAGAAGGGCAGCGGAGTTGGCTCATAACGAAGAAATTTCCCTTTCAAAAGGCAACGTTGCTAACGGAAGTGATCACCAGCCACAGAGAAGACGCGACACTCCAAGATCGTTGAATATACGAAAGGAGAAGAATGACGCTTTTCGTGCTACCAGCAATCTCACGAAAACCCAACGGGCTTTTTTGGAGCGCGTGCAGGAACCAGAGTACTCCGTTCGCGACATCGAGACCCGCGATGGCTTGTGGCAATTGATGGATCAATTAGAGCAATTCGCTAAGACGTTCTTTGCTTTTGAAGTAAACAATGCTGTCCTTACGAGAGACTTTTTCCGGCAGTTCAGTCCAGAAACTGTCAAGATAATCGGTTATCTAGCTTCTGGAGGCCCAGGAGGTGTGAAAGGCTGGCATGATCTTTTTCTCGATGGCCCAAAGCGACAGGCCCTTGTTTGTGCTATCATTAGCAACGTCCTCGTCGAGCAGGTGTTCCAACACATGTTTTTCGGAGGAACGGAGAAACGCATCAAAACCCTTACCAAAGTCCAAGAACAATATTGTGATGAGGATGGTAAATGCGCTTCCATTCCAAAACTTTCGACCAGCAAGCTAACAACACATAGGCTTCGATCGTAACACCCTCTATGCTACTCACGTCCGCGATATTCTCGAGAACTCTAGTAAATATTCTCTCCCAGTCAACTTCGCCAACCACACCAACCACATTGTCGGCGCAATCTGGACACATGTCAAGCCCATCTACAAACTGCGATACTACACCTCCCCCAAAGACACGACCCTCGTCGACACCCTCATCGCCACCCTTCACAAGCTCGTCACCCACGCCGGCATCCTCAGCCTCAGCATGCGCATGGACTCTCACACCGTCTACTTCTTCGACCCCATTTTCAAAGAAGAACACTTCAAATCCCGCTACATGGACTGTATAAACCAGTCCCAGATGCAGCAAACCCATCCGCGCGCCCTCGCTCATAACGCCCACCTCACCCCCACCGAAACCTCGCGCCGCGCCCGCCTCTCCGCGCAAGAAGCTCAGCGCGCACAGGACGATGACCCGCTGATCCAAATCGCTATCATGCCAGGCGTCACGGCATATCGGCGCGGCGGCTGGGAGACGGTTGGCAGCAGCGCGTTGGGGTCTCCGACGTTTGAGCGCAGGTGGTATGCGACGAGGGGTTTTCGGGCACGCGCGTTGAGTGCCGGGTGGGTTTTTTGTCGGTGGGGGAGGAAGAGGGGTGGGAGTGAGGCGGATAATTCGATTAAGCATGGGGTTGCGTGGGTGGAGCCTGGATTTGTGGAGTTTGAGGATGTTGGAGGGGTGCGAGAGGAAGGTGAGAGTCTTGGGTGGAGTTCGTCGGGGAGCCCGGGGGTTGGGGAGGATGAGGTGCAGAGGGAGCTGAATGAGGAGTATGATGAGTAGGTTTTCTCTGGATGCGGTGTTGTGTTGTCTCATTGAATAGAGAGAGAGTGTTCATTGATGTATGCCTACGTTGTTATTAATATTGGAAATAGAATGTGTTGTTAGCCTTTTGCTTCGACTGGAGTTTTTGTAGCAAAGGAAATGAAGCCTATATTTCGTATAGTTTGCTCCTCCAACCTAGACTTCCCATGCTCCTCGATTCATATCCTTAGCTTCGAGTAGCCTCCGGTCAGTAAATAGTAATATATTCAGTAGTAACGAGAATCTAATAATAGAGCGTATTTGATCTGATCTTTGCCTGCGCATTCTTCGATTGTCAGCAGCCGAAGAAGGCTGAAGCCACCAATATGTTCTAAGCCTTCCACTCTCTGAATCGCCGAGCTGACTTGGCCACCACTTGCTTGGTAGTGACTGCATTGACAATCCTGCAAAACATGGGCCTATAAATGCTCTCATTCGTTACTTCTTTTTGCCTTGAAATTTTTTCGCAGACTCACGAGACTGACCGCGGTTTTGCTTATGTTGCATTGTCACCAATTAGTGCCGCCCTTCTTTTCGTTTGTAGCCTGAGCTGTGCCTGATGTATGCCCACCTTTTCTGCGTCTGTGACAATGCGCGCCCTGTTCTTGGCGGAATAAACCTTTCAGCCGGACTCTCAAAATGTTCACGATCGCCATTAGATCTTTTGGTTCATCTGCAGTCTTCGCTTACATTCCCTCGCTACCTTGGGGGTATCAACTAGGTACTCTCGATGCTCACCCCACTAACACCCACGTACGTTAACTGTAGCCTTCATTCTGTTTGTCACTATAGTCAAGGGAACTCTCACTCCACCCCAGCTCAGCAGACTAGTTCCTCTTTCAGAAACAAGTGAATGACAGGCTGGTCTTCAACAGTGTGGCCTTTGAGTTCGATTTCGTGAGAAGCACCAAGGAACAACGCAGATACGTCAAGAAGCTTCTTATAGCTATTACAAAAGCTAGGTCCGATTGTGATATATCCATTACCTACCTTGTGGCACTTTGAAAACTCCATCGCAGTATATGGGACCTTAGATACTCAAAAGGCACGCTTTACTCTAGGCCGAACCGAACTTGGGAGACTAGGGAACGCAGGTCCAGTTTCCAAAGGGGTCGAAACTACCATCGTCAAGCGCAGCCTACTATAGTGAAGAAGGATAAGTGTGGGCTTCTATGCTCGGGCAACTAGCTGCACTTCATATCGAATTTGCGATGCCTAATCGCAGTGATTGATTACGTTTCTGGTTTCTACAAACCTCTTCGGTGATACTATTATGCCTTGGCTAAACCGGAAGCCGTTGGTCTGTCCATAGCCAATTGAATAATGGCTGCAGATGTCGCACACTCGCTTTCGAGATAGGTTACCAGGACGGAACTCGGGTAGTGAGCAAGAAGGCGGCGGCGATAGAGATGACATCGAAGTGCACTTGTGCCGTGTAAAGTATTTAACACGTCGATTCCCCCGCTACTAGCCTAGCCCTCAGCAATGCAACACTACTCCTTTTCGTCGACAACTGTCAATTTGGCTACCCGGGTCAGGACATCCTTTTGCAGGTTAGGAAATTTCGGGGCGTAGTAGTTACACATGAAGAGGACAGCTGCAGATTCTAATATGCCTCCATCTTAGAAATTTCAACGACTGTAGTGGCAGTGCTCTCTATTTCTTGGGAACGTAGTGAGAGAACGTGCTTGGCTTCGGCTTTGAGAGCTCCAACTCCAATTATCTAAGACAAAGTTGCTGACAGGGGGATGTGGGTCGTGGCGCATGACAAGGGCCACGCATGGTCTTTCGGACATTGCGACCAAGACCCTGATCCTCCCCGACCTCGACCGGCACGCCGCTACCGGGCTCAACGTTGTCACTTTTGTCACCCACGTGCAACCGTACCATTCAATGTCACTATCTACTTTTCTTAGAATCAAAACTCAAAAATAGCTCCAGGTATATTCATATTTCGTTAGGCAATGGCTTGGTTGTCGCACCTGTTCTTAGGCCGCATGAGTCAAGCTACTATTGGCTTGGCCTGCTCTTGACCTCCTTCACGTCCACGGATAGCAAAAATCTTCTCATCTACCCAGGTACCTTACGTAGGTATGCTGTTTGCTCTACCTATATCACACTAATTAAGCCCTGAACTGATATGATTGTGCCACTCCTTCCGCCATACGCGGCTCTGATTGAACGTAGCTTGCGCAAGGGTGGTTCGGATGGTTCCGAAGGATTCGACCGACATCTTCGCTGCTAAGACGGTGGAGCACCTTCGGGACCCACTTGGTAACCTAACGTCTTCGATCAGTACTCCTATCTATTGGGGTGTGCAGGTTCTCCATCTTCGCTCACTATAACGCCTTTGAAGAGACGAAACGCGGCACTAGACCTTATTTGGCCCTGAAGGAACTCGTGGGCGGGTGTAGCTCCGGACCGCATGTCACAACATGGTAAACTAACTGATAGTATCGTTGGGCTTACCTCTTTTGCTTCCGAACCATGTCGCTTAAACCATGGTGGTGGATTAGTGTTTAGATGGTCAAAACGTCCCCAAGGCATAGTTCAATAAACTCAAGATCAGCCCATAGTCTTGAGGAGTGATTGATATAAGGCCGTACGCCCTTCAACCAAGGGAACTGTAGCTGCGGTTTCACTCGTTTATTCCTTGCCCGGCATGCTGCGTTTCACTCTCATTCACTTTGCGGCCGGCTTTCTTTCTTTACAATCCGTCTTCGCCATTAATGCTTGTCCAGGGAAAGATTCCGAGATTATCGGAGCCAAGGGAGTTAAATACCGTATTTGCCCATCAACGGATCTTGAAGGCCTTTCGGTTACAGTGGTCCAACGTGTGTCCTCCGCCGAAGCCTGCGCACGACAATGCGACAACGCCTTGAGTTGTTTCAAGGCTGTTTATGATAACCAGGGGGGAGCATGTCATTTCAAGACCACAGCATCAACGAAATTGAAATGGGTGCCAAATAAACGCTTTCAGACAATTCAGGCCGAACAAATCAACATTGCTCGCTGTCCTTATGATGAAGTTGCGCAAACTAACAATAGGGTAAGTACTTCGAACAATCATGCCCGAAGCGTCTATGAATCTAATATCATTCTCCTAGCAAGCATTTAAGATCTGTCCCTATACCGACCTACGCGGACCTTCAGCTCAAGTGATCAGGGGCGTAAGGTCTCGCAATGATTGTGTTCAGCGGTGCTCCACTACCAATACATGTGTCCAAGCTGTATGGGACTCGGCAGACTTTGTGTGCCACATCAAGGCCGATGCGACTGCGAACACTCTTATTTGGTCAACTGATAAGCGTTTCGACGTAATTCGCCGTAATATTGCGACAAATCCAGCCACCGATGGAGCCTGGTCTGATTTGATTCGCCTTCCAGTCATTCCCGTCGCGGCTTATGTGGTGCCCGCATATCCTGAATCTCAACGGTTGCTTGTCTTCTCTAGTTGGGGCTCTGACGCGTTTGGTGGCGCAAGTGGCCGAACACAATTTGCGGACTATAACTTTGTCAAGTATGTGAATAATACTTTGAACCGAAGCAATTGCTTACGATTCCTAGTGGACAGATTTCGGCCCGCACTGTAGCCAATACTCAGCACGATATGTTCTGCCCCGCTATCAGCAGTCTGGAGGACGGCCGAATTTTGATTCAAGGAGGCTCGGATGCTTCCGTAACGAGTTACTATGATCCCGTGACAAATGAATTCACCCGCGGTCCTGATATGAAAATGGCACGTGGTTATCAGACCTCGGTCACTCTTTCGAACGGCAACATTTTCACTATTGGGGGAGCTTATTCCGGTCCTCGAAAAGGTAAGGACGGCGAAGTGTACGAAACGAGGAGCAGATCATGGAAAGCTCTCCCTGCCGCAAAAGTGGCGCCTCTTCTCACCAACGATCATGAGGGCATTTGGAGAGAGGACAATCATGCTTGGCTTTTCGCTTGGAAAAATGAAACTGTCTTCCAGGCCGGACCATCTGCTAAGATGAATTGGTAAGTTTAAGCCTCATGATTTTGAAATAATCATAATGGAAGTTTGACCGAAGATAGGTATGGTGGCAACGGTGTCGGATCCCAATCACCAGCTGGTATCCGCGATTCAATCAACGCTATGTGCGGTATCTTTGTAATGTATGAGCCTGGCAAAATACTTACCGCAGCTGGCGCACCCGATTACACCGAGTCTGATGCGAACAATCACGCCAACCTTATCACTATTGGCGAGCCTGGAAAAATGGCAGCTGTGCAACGTGTCGATGATCTGAAATATGCGAGAGGATTTGCGAACGCTGTTGTATTGCCTGATGGAACCGTCCTTGTCACTGGCGGACAGCGCCGCGCGCTTGTTTTCACAGATACTGATGGTGTACTCTACCCGGAGCTCTTCAACCCAACTACCCGGAAATGGAAAGTTCTTGCACCTGAAGCTGTTCCCCGTAATTACCACTCTGTCAGCATCTTGCTAGCTGATGGTACCGTATTCAGTGGAGGCGGTGGACTTTGCTATAGTGGCAACATTGGCGGAAGCACTGTCAACTGCAACAAGCTTGTCGATCATGCAGATGGTCAGATATTTTCGCCACCTTACCTATTCAACAGCAACGGTTCGCCAGCTACCCGACCCAAGATTTCAGGTGTTAGCGCCCAGGCTGTCCCAGTAGGCGGTACTCTCACCATAACCACCGACACAAGGAGCCCCTCCTTTGTTCTCATCCGTATCGGTAGCGTTACACATTCAGTCAACAGCGATCAAAGGCGTGTACCGTTGACAAACGTAAAGGCCAATGGATCGAGATACACGGCTACTCTGCCCAACGATAGCGGCATCCTCATCCCTGGAAGCTACTACCTGTTCGCCGTTGACGGCAAAGGTGTACCAAGCATTGCGCGTACAGTGCGAGTAACTTTACGCTAAGCCTGACGCTGACGTTTGAGAGATTGGATTTTATGGTGAGATATATCCTAGGAAGAGATGTGGGAATGACACGATGGGCGAACCTCGACAATGCTGAGCAAGAGCTTCTGGTCTCTGACTGTGCATACGACATTTTCTTTGTTTTTAACACCGTAGTGCGGGTCGACTCCTTAGACCTTGCTTTAATTCTTATTAGTAATGTAAATACTATGACTGGCTGATTTGGGAGGATGAACATGCAGAAACAAACAAGAATTTCGCATTTCTAGCGAAACAGATTGCGAAAGCCATTTAATCCTTAGAAGAGCTACTTTGATACGTCGACTAGCCTGCTCTCGTCCACTTGATATAGCTTCAGTAGCGTTGCCATTGCCTCTTTGTAATCGATGTCAACAAGATTTTCCTGTATCTTGCTTCTACCTGCGATGATCTCGTTCGCAATCGTATTCCAATCCAGTATCTCTTTCCCAATAGTATCGCTCGTCTCACCGTCCACAGATACAGGTAGCAACCTTCCATCTCTCTTTCTCACAAGCCCGTTGACTATGACCATTTCGATATCTGCGGGACTAGAGTGGAGCAAAATAGCCGTGACAGGATCGTGCTGTGCCGAGCCAACCATGGCAGGGCTCAACGCATCAAAAATAACCAGGTCTGCCTTATACCCTTCTGCGATGCGGCCGATTTGGTCGCTTAATCTCACGGCCTCGGCGCCTTTGATTGTCGCAAGATTAAACGCTGCCTCTACGCTCAAGTTGCTTGGTAGCGAACGGGGTATCTTGCCTTGTTTCATGTGGTATTCGTTGAAAAGGTTTCTCCCGTTTTGGAGCCCGATTCTGGCTTCGAAGACGATGGATCCGGCGGTGCACGAGTGGCAGTCGACCCCGAGACTCGAATGGTCCTGTAGACCGATCGAATCACCGCTTACTCCGCCGTCGAGGAACGAGGAGTCGAAGCAATACGGTCGCGCCATCGCCATTTGTAGCTCAGTGCTGGGAGTTGAGCTGATGCGGGCTCCCTTTGATTTGAGAAGTTCGGCGTCTGCCCGCGTGATGGCGCCGCCATGCGAAATGATGATGTGTTCGTCAAGGAGACCTAGATCGTTAAGGTTGTGCGTGACCTGTTTGAGGAAAAGGACTGAGCCATGACAGGTGATTGTCTTCACGCCCTTTTCTTTGACTTTAGCAAATAAATCCTTGATCATCTCCGGAGGAAGAAAATGGAGATCGAATGCGAAACCGAGCGTCACCCTCCCGTTACCAAAGGGGCTTTGATCAGCAAGTTCGTTGAAAGTCTGCATAACCCAGTCCTCGAATGGGTTTGGATGGAAGGTGAGAGGATTGAATTGTTTGATGCGCATCATAGGCGTGTAGCAAAACACGGAGCGAATACCAGACGATGCAGTTGCGGCGATTGCAAGTTTGACATGCTCCGGCGAACAAGTAATATGTGCATGGTCAACAACGGTGGTCGTGCCGGCTGCTATACCCTCAAGCATGCCAGCGAGCTGTCCATAAAAAGCATCTACCGGTGAATACTGTAAAGACTGCATATTTCCTAGAAGTTCTTAGTGAAACCCTTCTCGTGGTAGAGCGAAACCTACCAGTCACCATGTACTCAAGTAATTGCTCGTCACTATGCCTGCCTTTGAGCTGTGTCTGCCAGCCATGATGATGTGTGTCTATAAAACCGGGGCTAATGATCTTGTCGGTACAATCTATAACTTCTGTATCTGGGGGTGCTTGGATGTTGGATGCGATCTTTACGATTTTACCATTCTCAATGAGGAGGCTGGCTGCGGTTGGAATGACGTGGTTATTCGCATCGTGTATCAGAATGGTACCATTAGTTAAGAGTAGTCTGTTCGAAGCCATGATTACCAATGCTTGTGCCGATGCCCTTGAGTGGTGGTTTGCCCTTTAGATACAAGTTGAGGTTGAAGATTTCTCGTTGATCGCCCGTTGATCGCTCGTTGAGGCGCTTCTCGCCCTTCGGCAGTGACCAGAGAGCGAGCTGAACGCGGGGCATAAGCACATGAAGTACCGGATATACGATCTTCTCCGCTCGTGAAACTCCGCATCTATACTAGGGAAACACTCTAGAATCGCCGCCGTCTCATGCTATCGACTATCCAATCGCATGAAGTACATGCATTCTGCCAGCCAATGATGAAACGAGTTGAACGAACCTTGAAGAGACGAGCACTTTCAACGTGACGATGAAACTGTCATATGTCAACATATTCAGACTTTACCTGAGGCTCTTAGCGCGAAAGCTCCATCAGCTTCTGCTATGCAAACGTTTGACAGGCGCTGTTAGTGTGTGTAGTTAAAACGGAGTTATAGAGGGGCGCGCCCTTAGGCCCGCGATAAGTCCGACTTGCCTGGGTAGGCACCACCACTACCTATGAAGCCCAACTCATACCATTGTCGCTCATATTTTCACGCACTTTACAGTCAGGCTTAATCATTGAATGGTAATTTTACTTATTCCCAAGCCCACGTGTATGGTCATTTTCCTCGCGACGATTTCGGTAGAATGGGTGGGGCTGCGGGGATCGACCTTTTCGAAAATAGAAATGAATGTACTAAGCAGTCTCTCGTTATCAGCTCTGCAAAAGAGGTACCTATTTGGTGTTTAGATTTTAACATACCTGCATTCAAAATGAGACTCAAGGATCATGTCTACCACGTGATGCTTCTGGATATGATGATGTAATAATGTCACGACGCCAAGATTATAGCGGTGACAATTGTTCAACTTTTCTTTGCCTTCATATTTGCGGAGAATATCCTCATTTCTGAGCTCAAGATAGGGTGGAAGGTATGATCAAATGAGAGAAGCACGGCCTTGCTACCGGTGTTGCAAGATCCATTCCGTCTGCAGTATTGACCTTGACTATCAATGAAAGCCTTCGATCACGTACTTGGGATCTAAGTTTGCGACATTTGAACATTCCACACTAGTATTCTGTTTGAAATCATGTTGACATAGAACAGAACACCTGGAACACCCAGAGCATGACGGAGACTTTTTCTAGCGAAACTCTCTTTGCGATTCCGAGGAGCGTGACTGCGTGAGCCAACCTAAGCCAAAAGCAATGCGTAGAGGCGGCGAGTAACTGCCAACACACCTCACATTGTGATGAGCAATTTGACGTCTGCCTCGACCTTGATTGCCTGCTCAGCTCAGAACAATAGGGTGAATAACAAATCATGGGGCCGAAAAACTGTAGTACCTGGCTGACGGCCCAGATACCGGCCGATCGGGGCTTCTTGTAGCTCTAGACTACCCGGTAAACGCAAAGGTCCAGGCATTGCAGCACCTACCATCCCTACTATGTGGATTGCCTAAGATTGGGTGGCGTACGCAGCCCACTACCGAGATGGCGGTTTACCCAAGGCCTTACAAGGCGGCACTGCAGGGCTCAAGGACACATGGCCTCCAGGCATATCCGTGGCATTCAAAGAAGTAATAGGCGAAGCAGATGATCCACTCATGAAGCCAAACGTGAGGTGTTACTCAATCCTGTCATGCGTACATAGCAAAAGCAATGCCTAGTCAGACAAGGTTCACAGTTCTCCAGCAGTGCGATGTATGGAGAGCCAGCGGCGCTCGGGTCGTCGGGCGATAGTAAAAGCACCGTGCAATGCGACCGATTTGGTGGTGATGGTGGTCTCTTTTCCACAACAGATTGACCTGAATTGGTTTCGGCGCAAGTTGTTGATGCAGAATTCCTTGTACATGACGAGAGTAAAGCTCTCATTACAGACACCGACAAGCGAAGATTCCAACAGGATAGGGTCTCCTGCTGATGATCCTAGTGATGTAGTCGGCTCGTGGCTCGATTAACGCGATTTCATTGGTCGCGCAGATGCCAACCGAGCAAGGTTAATCACACAATTCTGCCAAGAGATGTCGTGCTCGAAACCCTCCGCTCTGCCCTGATCCTCCGCACCCTTAGCAGATAGGAATACAACGCAGTGCAACAATTTGTGCTCGAGAGCATTCATACTAATGATTTGCGATACGTTGAAGAAACAAAAAGTCGTTTTGTCAGCGCCAATGTAGCGCATGCACTCGAAATTCCATACTAGAACTCGTCCCAGCGCTAGGTCCCCGGATATCCCACGCAACTCACCGGCGCCTCAAAAGCCATTCTCTCGGCCCAGACTACACAAGCTCAGCCTTTCATTAGCCCAGACTCCAAGCGTTCTTATCCTCCCCAAGGCTTTCGTTCTACCTAAGCACGTCATGATCGGGCGCACTTCTGCCATGTTGAATCCAAGCCTGTGATTGACCGACGTCTGTTGTTTCCGCCCTCTACCCACGCCAAGCACAGCGTGCCGTGTAGATGAGCGCCGCTTTCTTAGCTCCCCCTCCAAGCCAAAGCGAATGCGGCGTTTTCCCAGTCTGCATCTGGAACCTGACACCTCTTTTGACCTCCGGCGCGGAAGGATCTGTCACCATTTCTCCACGGCCCAGGTTCGTCAGTGGCATCTCACATATAAAGCAACAGCCGCCTCTCTTCTAATTAGTCGGCCACATTGATACCCAAGAAATTACTCAAGAATTGCTTAGCTAGGCTTTCGTCTTGCCATAAAGCCTAACTGCGGGTCAAGGCTCTCGGCACTCAGAAGCCTTTTTCTATCATTGCACAGATAACGCCCCCGCCAACCTCGACAAGATGGCAGCTGCTGTGCGTACCGCGGCGAAAGTCCTTGGTATCAACCTGGACTACCGCAAAGAAGAACCTGTTTCTGGAGCTGCTTCCATCTCATCGGTTGAGACGTGTAAGTGTGCCCGTGGTTGTGAATCATGCCCACTAATGACCATGCAGATGTCGAGCATGAGCCTACAGCAGCCGAATACCTCTCTAAGTTCAAGCCCTCAGCAACAGCCACCAAAAGATACATTCGCAGCCTTTTCCCCTTTTGGGATTGGATCTTTCACTACAACCTGACATGGCTTTTTGGCGATATCATCGCTGGTGTCACCGTCGGGTTTGTTGTCATCCCACAGGGCATGGCATATGCTCTCCTGGCCAAGTTGCCCGCTGAGTATGGTCTCTACACTAGCTTTGTCGGTTTCATTCTCTACTGGGCCTTTGCTACTTCCAAGGATATCACCATCGGGACTGTGGCGGTCATGTCAACCATCGTTGGAAACATTGTCATCAAGGTTCAGAAGACCCACAAGCATTTACAGGCCCCAGACATTGCTCGAGCCCTCTCTGTCATCGCTGGTGCGGTCTTGCTATTCATTGGTCTCACTCGTTTGGGTCGCATTGTCGAGCTTATTCCGCTAGTCGCCATTACATCTTTCATGACAGGTGCAGCGATCAGCATCGGAGCTGGCCAAGTACCTGCCATGATGGGAATCTCCGGCGTCAACAGCCGTGGACCTACATATCTAGTCATTATCGACACTCTTAAGGGCTTGCCACGGACGAAGATAGATGCGGCCATGGGACTCTCCGCTCTGTTCCTCCTTTACGCTGTTCGCATCTTCTGCTCCTGGATGACTAAGAAACAGCCTACGAAGAAGAAGCTCTGGTTCTTCGTAAGTAACATGAGATACTCTTTCCAAGGGCTGTGTCTAACAACTCTCTAGCTTAGTACTTTACGCATGGCCTTTGTCATTCTCCTATACATTATGATAAGCTGGCTCGTGAATCGAAACAACAAGGCGCTTAAAGGCGCAAAGCCCAACATGAACAAGGCAAGGTTCAAGATCCTCGGCAAAGTTCCCCGTGGCTTCCAACATGCCGGTGCTCCTAAGATGGATACTGAGTTGCTCTCCGCCATCGCACCTGATATCCCTGTCACAATTATCGTTTTGATCCTTGAGCATATCGCCATTTCGAAATCCTTCGGGCGCATCAACAACTACGTTATCAACCCATCTCAGGAACTTGTTGCAGTTGGCTTTACCAACCTGATCGGACCCTTCCTGGGTGCTTATCCTGCTACTGGCTCTTTCTCACGTACCGCTATTAAATCAAAGGCCGGTGTACGCACTCCTCTTGCTGGTATCTTTACTGCCATCATTGTTCTTCTGGCTCTCTATGCTCTTACTGCGGTTTTCTTCTATATTCCTATGGCTACTCTTGCAGCTATCATCATCCATGCCGTTGGAGATCTCATTACCCCTCCTAATGTTGTTTTCCAATTCTGGGAGACCAGCCCGTTGGAAGTCGTCATCTTCTTCGCAGGTGTGTTTGTCACGGTTTTCACCAACATCGAGAACGGTATTTACGTCACCATTGCCGCGTCTTTTGCCTTGCTTTTGTGGCGTCAGCTCTTTACCCATGGTGCGCTACTCGGCAAGGTCAACATCTATCATACTACCCCCGATACGATCGCCCAAAAAGACAATAGCGCTTATGCTCCAAACGCCGAACATAGTATCCGTGAGGCATTCATCCCTATCAGCCGTAAGGATGGCTCCAACCCCCAAATCGATATCGAGTCACCACACCCTGGTGTTCTCATCTTCCGTTTCACTGAAGGATTCACATATCTCAACCAGCAAGGTTACATGGACGAGCTCGTACACTACGCCCAGGCAATCGCCCGTCCTACAACGCTCGACCGTTACGCCAAGATTGGTGATCGCCCATGGAACGACCCTGGCCCACGCCGCGGCAAGCAGCTCAATGTTGATGACAACCGACCGATTCTTCGCGCCATTATTCTAGATTTCAGTGCAGTCAACAATGTCGACGTCACATCTATCCAAGGCCTCATCGACGTCCGCGCCCAACTTGATCGTTACGCCGCACCCGAGATTGTAGAATGGCACTTTGCTTCCATCAACAGTCGCTGGACCAAGCGCGCCCTAACTACCGCTGGATTCGGCTACATCGACCGTGAGCGCTTCGCAGCTCGCGCACACTGGAACCCTGTCTACTCGTACGCGCCGCTCGACACCCCAACACCCAAGCCTAGCGATGAGGAGAGTCAGGACGGACCTCATTTCACGGGACGCAAAGACTTCCCATCCGGCAAAGTCACCACAGTCCACGGCCTCAACCGGCCCTTCTTCCACATCGACGTCGCAGCTGCTGTCGAGAGCGCCATTGTAGGAATTAACACGAAGCTTGCGCACGCTAGTTCAGATAGTTCCGCACACCAGCTGGTGTCGGAGGAACTACAGACCAAGCATGAGTGATTGGAGTTGGCTTTTTTTAGTTGTTTATTACATTATACGCATATAACTTACTATCTTAGAGTCATGCAATTAATGCTATTGGCCGCTTGTTCGGCACTTCTTTACAAGCATGCAACTAAAGACTCTTACACGTAACATCGCCAAAGAGTCTTAATTTATGCAACGTTCCTATTAATTGAGATTTGCTGAAAAACAGTGACGAGTAGAGATTGCTAAGGATTCGCCGTGGTCCTCCACTCGGCACTGCCTGCTAATTCTCACGAGTGCGCTTCAGCCCTTACGTACCGCATGAGAATCGCAGACAACTTGAAAAAGACCTAAAGCGGGGATGAAGAACCCCCTAGCGATTTAATAATGACGCCACACTTGTTTGTTAGTCCGTGAACCAGAGCAGTTTCCGACTGTATGCAATCGGCTTTGTCTCAGGCGGCAGCTTCGATCTGCGCACGAGAGCCTTGTATAAAGTTTATAGATTTGCGGGATAGATTGCCGGCCCAAAACATCATCGCTTGTGAAAACCTACTTCTCACGGCACCCCATTCACACAATGCTCCGCCCACTTGCCACGGGGGTCGAGCAGGCAGATGCTTCAGGAGGTTCTCATGCTGGGCCGCAAGGAGGGGAGGCATATGCCAGAACCGTTCTCGCGCCTTGCACTCAGCGCCTATAAGAAGGCAGCTCCACACCACTGCGCGAGCCCAAATCCAAAAAAAGGCAGCAATAACCAACCAGTTTTGAGTATTGCGTATACAACAATATGCATACGCTGCAGCCAGTCTACAGTCTTGTAGCGCCGGACCGTTGTGGGGGCGTGGCGGCTGCGGCATGGTGGTTCCAACATGCGACGTGCAAGGGGGGTCAAGCAGAACGAAGGGGATTCGAAATGGGCCACTTCGGGGTTGGGCTGTGCTCCTTAGGTCAGTGATAGACGGTACACGTTCAGTCGGCCATTGTGACTGTTCGAAAGAGTGCGGTGTGTCCACGGCTGTGTGTTCCTTCGATGTTAGGGCCCTTCTTTCCGAGAGTCTGGACGGTGCCTGTGTTGCCGTTTGCTGGCGCCCGTTTTAAACTGCTTGCTTGTGGCCGTAGGTCTTCTGTTGTGACTGGCTGATGTAGGGCGTCAATACTTTCTGGCTTCAGCGCCTTGATGAGTATACTGTCTTCTGCTTGAGGGTCAGGATTGATCCACGCGGCTGAGTCTGCCCTCTCGCCATACCATATGAGCTTGTGCTTTGGCATAGATATGTCTGGAGGAACTGAGGGTGATGAAGTATAGTGATATTCCAACTTGCAACAATGTGGTCGAGACAACATATCGAGCATCGGTGGAAGGCATCTTGGGAAGAATAGGCCTATCGCACCCTTTGTATTCGCGGGTCCAGGAACGTTGATTGCAATAATCCCCTAGATAAGGGTTATGTTTATCCTTTTGGCATATTACGACACAGTAACATCCTTAGCCAGATAGGTGGTTCCTTTGCTTATCAAGCCGGGCTGATACGGGTAGACACATCGGCAAGCGTAATACGTTCAGCAGACGCCATGAAGATACCACCTGTGCCGCTCCTGTACAAGAGTATTGACATATCCAACATCGCCGGCGTATTGAACTGCCGCAAATGCGGAGCCGGAACCGGAAGGTCGGCTTCGAAGTTAAGACGAACGCAAGGTGCAGGCAAGGAGATGATGGCTCGTTCAGGTAGGCGTGAACTGCCACTACGAGGAGGCGAGGTCGTTACATGGTACTAGAGATATCGACACAAGAGAGGCAACGTGCAAACCGTTGTATGCAGCTATCATAGTCTACCACGGTTAGCCTCTTTCATCGAAGATGGATAGCACTTTTTTTTTTAACCTTCTCAATGATCTGGCATCAAAGAGTCCGAATAGTAGTAGACTCATGCTCGCCGCAAATCGAGATTGTAGCCGTGCATCAAGACACGGGTCCTAGGTCTAAATGCGTGAATATACCGACGCAACTAATTTGGCTATCGGAATGAGCCCAATAGCCAACTGCGCCCGACAAGGCCCACAAAGTCATTGATACTAAACAAGAATTGGCTCCACCAGGTGAGATTCCATTTGGCTGCAATCGGCTCAGAATAATTGATTGCCGATATATGATTGACGAGAATCAGTACAGTCTTGGTAGCCTTTGGAACACGAGTTGTACATGGTGTACAGCCTCAGGAATGCCTATACCGAGGTTACACCCTGTTTCATAGCCCACATTTGATTTCCAAATATAACCTGTTGCAAGGGGGGGAGGGGGGGCTGAAATAATCGTCTGCAGGGCTCTACTGCTCGGGGGCGGGCAGGCGAAGTGGGTTGCATGCATGGGGAGGGGGGCGGGGGCGATTTGTAGACGCGAAAGAAATATCCATTGTTGATTAGTTAGAGCCGGGAAGAATCTGCTTCGGGCTCGGCCATGTGCATGAGGTAGGTGAGCTTTGACCGGTGATATCAGGTGAGTGGCGTGAGCGGTTGCGGGCCGAGCCTCTAGCGTCATCAGGCAAGGCCGCTCAGGTACAGCATCCCCCCCGACTGCTGGTGGGGCCGGCTGAACTAATTGTAGTCTTTTGATGTGTGCTTTGCTGTGCGAGGAGACTATTTGCCTCGTTGCAATGTTACGGTGACCCTCTTCGCTATCGGTTCACGTGACTGGTTACCATGACGGTGGATATCGCGGTCGTACCTGTGGCTATGTAGGTTCACCTTGCCACTACGTCCCTAGTACGAAACAAAATGTTCTAGTCAGCAGGTTGCAATTTATGATCCTCGCCATCGTCCGTCGAGTTATTTCAAGACTGCAACTGCTGCTGTTCTTCAGCCTTGGTGAAACATACATTCGCAACTTGATGAAGGAACTTATGTGTAACTGGACGCTTACTCGTATCAAAATTTGAATAGAATTGGAGGACATGGTTCAAGAGAACAGTTACTCAGCTAAGAGTTTAGTTTTCGTTCTAGATTTATGAAGTGGTAGTGTGAAACACGCGTGTATGGGTACCCAGCATACGATTGCATAAAAACACCGCACACGGAATATGCCACGAACAATGTAGTCTAGTGTTTCTACCCTGCGAAAGACCCTTCTGGTTGCGTATATTTTCTCTTGGCAAAACTAAAAATCGGCCACTTCTCGATATCAAGGTTCGGAAGGCTTTACTTTTCTTGGTAGGTATGCACCGGGGGTAAGGGTCTAGTTTAAGGCCGGGTTTGTCAAAGAGCTTCTGCTAGGGGCAGTTTTGGGTGTGTGGGGAATGATTGCACCCGCGTGCGTAGGTGGTGCTTAGGGACCGAGCGTGATGCTATTGCTTGATTAGTCGTTTCAAGTTTCTATACTAGACGTGCAGTGAACAGTCGATCCTGGAGCGAGTTGTTTTCTCCGGGATGCTTAACCTCCTCGGATTGACTAGCCTATCTATGGATAGTGTGAGTTGTATAGATAAGATATGAAATGTGTGACTGCAGCCTCCTCACCGCAGGAACATTAGGCTAGCCGGAAATGAATATTGTAGTACATTTCTTGGGAGCCATCCTGCGAGCACACATTCACGCAGAGAAACACGCTGATGCAAGTCATAAATCGTAAACCTCCCACCATTCATCTCCCCCTCTGCTGTCTTCTCTCCCTGAATCTAACCTCCCCTTCGCCCCCCTCAACCACCCCCCTCAAACTGGGCATCCCCCGCTCAACATACTCACTCATAACCCTCAACACCTTGACCGGCGTGCGATGCGCATTCATCGGGCGCTTACTCACATCGCTCAGCCCTGCAAACGGCACACGCTTCCCCAGATCCTCCTGCGCCAGGCTCCGCAGCGGCTCAAACTGCTTCCAGAACGGCTGGCGCTCGATATGATCTTGTAATATGGCGTGCGCGCGGTCGAGCGTGATCTGAAAGTGTTTTGTGCGCGTGGCCGGCGCGGGCGCGGCGCGGGGGGGAGGCGGTGGTGGTGGTGGTGAGGAAGTGCGTGTGAGGAGTGGGGTGGGACGCAGCATTTCGTCGATGCCTACGCTGGCGTCTGGCTTCACATCGTTATCCTCCTTCTCTTCCTGTACGCCCTCGTCCCGGCCGGCGACCCTCTCCAATGCGAAGCGAATGGGCGAGGCGGCGAGCGCTTTCTGCGCGGAATTGGCGTCCCGGAAGATGGCGAGCGCGATGTTGTCGGCGGGATTGTGGTACTCGAAGCGCAGCGACTTGAAGACATCGACGGCGCCGAACTGCCGCAGGATGCGCAGGATTTGGCGGGATTCAGCGAGGTTGGCAGGGCGCGGGATGATGCGGAGGTGGATGGAGCGCGTGGGAAGCAGGTGTGCGGCGGCGCCGCGGATGGACATGGTGAGTGGTGGTGGGCATGATTTGTGGGAGCCAAGGCCGGAGGGTGAGATGGGGGTTGTGAGGTGGGTCCGGGGGACCAGGGGTGGGATCGGCGGGGCGGGTGACGCCCGGTGAGACAGAGCCGTGTTTCTGGGATGCTGATCGGTTGGTCACATGTGGGCTGGGGATGGACGGCACGCGTGAGAAGGGCGATGACGCAATGTGCATCGATTGTCGATTGTGTGTGTGCATCAATATTTTGGGGGTTGGATGACTATGTAGAGCAGAAGATAGGACGCCAGGCTCAACCCGCAGGGAGCAAATACCCAAGTAAAAACCAAACTCTCGTGCCCGGTTCATTTTGAACCACTGCTGTCCAGCGGGAACATGTGGTATTTTCCCGCCCCAAACACTCAAAACGCCCTCGCTATGCTTGACTAAAATAATAAAATTTGCCCCATGGGCTTAGGACGCCTGTCGCTTTTCAACTTTGTTGCCCGGGCGCCGCCGCATACGCACCCCACGTGACACCCTAACACAGCTGTCGGGCCGGTCACTTGCCCTGCGCTGGGGAAGACCGATGAGCGACTCGATGGCGGCCTGGTCGTAGTCCATATCGATGCCCTCGTCGCCAGACGGCGAGGCGAGGTTGACGGTGCGCTGCTGCTCGGCCCGGACCATTTGCACCAGGCGGGAGATTTTGTCGAGGTGCGAGGGGTTGCACTGTCTGCGCGAGTTGGCCTGGCGCTGCATCCGCAGCAGCGATGCTGAGACGCGCGAGTAGGCTGGCTGGGCGGCGGCGGCGGCGGTGGGCAGCGGCTCAATGGGCTGGTCGTCGACGGGCGGCGTCAACAGGCCGGATCCAGACGGGCCAACGGTGGTGTCGATGCGCAGGCTCTGCTGGTTGAGCTTAGAGGCGAGGTCGCCCATGGAGCAGGGCGGTGTTGGCGGGCGGGCGAAGGGATGCTGGTGCTGGGTAGACATGGGCGAGACGCTCGAGGCAGCCCGGTCAGCATCACGGGCTCGGTACTCAGGCGTCGACGCAGGATCAAAGGTAAAGTGATGGCGAAACATTGTGCGGGCGGATGCTGGACGTGTGCTGGCAGAGGTGGAGGCGGGTGGGCAGTCGGGGTAGTCGAGGTGTTTAAGGCCAGAAAGGATTCGGCGCCTCGTTCGGGACACCCGGGCTTTTGGACCTGGTTGGCACAAGGACCAGACAATCCTGGCCAACGGCGCATGTGCAGGCTGGGCATGGTTATTCCCGCCTCTCACATGCATGCCAGCGTTACATTGGCCTCCTTTCTCGCTTGCCTACATCCCAGCTGAACTGCCACGGAACTGTGCTCCCACGCCATGGTTTGAGCCGCCCCACCGCGGCCCATAATTAATTGCCAATCACCGCCATGCCTTTGCCCCGGGTCCGCCGTGCTTCCAGGGCTGAATCACAGAGAGTCCTCTGGTTGTACGCCTGCGTCTCCCGTGTAAGTTCTTCAAACACGTCGCCGTGCCCGCCTGCACCACCACGGCTGCGCATCTTACCAGTCTGCCCTCCAGTCTCTGCGCGCCTCTGCCACACGAGCCGTGCGCTGGCTAGATGCACATGCACGTCTATCAGGCCACAGCTTGCCCTGGCCCCGTTGCCAATATCCCTCAATACAAACTAACATGCCATCTAGATCCCAATTAGCTACCCCTCCCGAGCCTGCGCCTGCACAGAGCTGGCGTGTAAGGGGCTGCTGCCCCTACGCATGGCGTTGTTCTAAGTGGTTGAGCCACCCTCGACGCTACGTTGGCAAATGATTACACCTTCTTTGCCAACACCTGCGTCTGTCTAGCTGACTAGTCTTCACCTCATACTCCTCGCATGTAATACAGTGGACGTCGGCAAACCCGGCCAAATATGCGCCCTCGCCGATGGAAACAGGACAGAACAAGCCATTGCGTGGCCCATCGCTGCTGGGCGCTCCTCACGAACCCCTAATGACAATTCCACCGTCTCTGGTCGACCGTCTGGTTGGCATTCCCTGGCTCAAGGTGCCCAGACTAGTCGCTATGCCAGGATGCAATCGCAGCTGCACGGCGCCTGGATTGGTAGTCTGCGGCGTGCAAGATCCGTTTGCTGACTGGCTGAGCGAGATGAATACCATTCTGCTCGCCTGATCATTGCCACGTTTCGCGCTATGCAGTCTGGCCAACCGTGTTTCTTGCTCTCCCCGCACCTGTAGGAATTCCCCCCATGCGAAAAGTGGAGAGGTCTAGGCACCGTATTTGCGAGTGGGCTGCCTTAGAATGGGATTCCAAATCCCCGAAACTGCATCCTTCGTAGTGCCACATGCCGTTTCGCCAGCGATGCTGCGTGCAGTTCGAATTATACTTTTACGGCCCTGCAGTCATGCACTGTGCATTCTTGGTCGTGCAATGTTTTAGTGTTGCTAGGAGAATGTTTGTTTGGTATGTTAAAATAGATCGGTTGTCTAGATCGAAGTAGCCTTGCTAGATGTAAGTCCAGCAAGAGGCGACGTTCTATTGGCCGGCCGACTTCTCAACAGCACAATGACGTAACTTTGAATTCTATTCGCACAGTATCTTCTACAGCAGTAACGTCCTTGGCACTTAGCATTCAAGCGGCAACAAAATGCGACACACCAAGTTGGCGAGTCCATCATATCGGCTGCTGGATCTAGTTAGAGGACAATCCCCGCGTGACATGCCACGGTTGGCGTCACGGCGATAAGCCAAGGCTTCTAACGCAACAGGCGACTAGGTCGCAAGACACACACAACAGACCCAACTTCACAATCTAGCCTCTCAGTTTACTCGGCAAATACGCGCCATTGTATTCCGCGCATAATACTCCTTTCCTCCTTGCTTCACGCAGCGCACAGATACAGGAACTTACACCATGGGGAGGAATCGCGCGGCGTCCAACGCGAGCAGTAGGAGTGGAGAGCCGCGGTTACAAGTAGGTAAGGCAAGTCGGACGGTGCGAGGAAGTAGGCTGAGCGCATGTAGGAGCTGGGAAGCATGTATGACTACCTGGCCAAAGTCGTGCTCTTGGGCCCCAGCGGCGCCGGCAAGTAAGTGGTCGCAACACGACATGCCACACAACCCGAGAAGTATGTACTGACCTACATAGATCGTGCCTGCTGCACCGCTTCGTAAAAAACGAGTGTATGCATTGCGCCCTACTCATATTTACGTCTTTCACACAGGGCTAACCCCGCCAGGGCGCGTGCTCTCCTCCCAAACCATCGGCGTCGAATTCTCCTCCAAGATCGTGCACATTGCGGACCGCAAAGCCTCGTCGACCAACCGCAAGCGCATAAAGCTGCAGCTCTGGGACACTGCTGGCACAGAGCGCTTCCGGTCCGTCTCGCGCTCGTACTACCGCGGCGCAGCCGGCGCCATCCTTGTCTACGACGTCAGCAGCTGGCGCAGCTTCGAGCAGCTGCAAACCTTCCTCAACGATGCGCGCGCCCTCGCAGGACCAGACATCACCATCCTCCTCGTCGGCAACAAAGCCGACGTTGTGGACGGCGCTCAACCCCCGAGTGCCGACCGCGACTACCTTGGCAGCTTTGGCAGCACGCCGGAGGAGGAGAGCGCGTTGCCACCGCCCACGCCGTCGTCGCAATCTAGCCGCGCACACTCGCTCAACGCGAATATGCACTCCGCATACACCGTTGCGCCCGAGGGCCGCGAAGTCCCTACGGAAACGGCGTCGCGATGGGCCGGGTCAAACGGGATCCCCGTGGCGGTTGAGGTGTCGGCGCTCAGTGGGGACAATGTAGAGGAGCTATTTAATCGGCTAGCGCGCATGATTCTAACCAAGATTGAAGTCGGCGAGATTGATCCGGATGACCCTGCGAGCGGGATTCAATATGGGGATTTGGGCTGGGATGATGGGGCGGGGAGTATTAAGAGTGGGTTTGGGGATGAGGGGGTTAGGTATCGAAGGAGGGGGAAGAAGGGGGGTGGATTGGGAGAGTGGCAGGAAGTGTTTACGTTGAGTGGGAGCGGGAGGAGAGGAGGGTGTTGTTGACGGGACAGATCAATGTTTATGAATGTTTGGTTAATTGGTGTGTCTCGTGTGCGGACTGGACTTGGTATCTCTCGATGGAGGGAAGGAATGAGAGGTAGTCGAGCGTTGCCTTATTTCTATAATTTCTTCGAATATCACGAGACAGGAGTAATGTAATACCTCGTCGAAAGATGTTCCAGAATATTGCCAATCGCAACACAGCGCCACCATCAAGAACAATAAACGTTCCACGCTTCCAACCAGCCAACCAACCAACCAACCGCACCCTGACTAAGCACGGGAGGATCCCTAGTCTATCCACGCCCACTACCTCGGTACACTGAATCCCTCTCGCCACCGTGTCACTGGCCAGGTTCGATAGCGTCGTGTGCCCCGGGCCTGCCCTGGCATGAGGTGCACGCGACAACCAGCTCCGAGCATTTTTTTTTTCCACCTGCGTCACCACGTTTGACACTTTCGTGACTGCCCATAGATAGTCTTTATTAATTGCCCACCCTCTTGCTCCCTCACTCCCCCCCCCGGATGACCACCTGCTCTCAGCCTCCATTCGGCACTTGACCACACACACCTTGTTGCCCACACGCCTCCGAAGCGCCCTCCGCCCTCCCACCATGACCTGGCTCACGCGCATCAATCCTACCCCGACGTTCCCGGCGCACACGGGGCCGTACAAGGTTGGATCGGTCGACGTGGAGCTTGCGACGAGCGAGTTGGACGGCGTGCAGCCCCCGTCTTCAGCGCTGCCAACCGTCGCCTTTCGCCTGTTTTATCCGGCGACGCGGGACAGCGGGGAGAAGGGGCCGAGCTGGGTTCCTGAGCCGCAGAGAGAGTTTGTGGGTGCATATGCGAGGTTTTTGGGCGCGGGAAAAGGGGTTGCCGGGGCTTTTGCGTAAGTGTTGTTGCTTTTTTCGCTGTGGAGGGTGTTTGGCCAAGATGGTGCTTGGACTAGGTATTTGGAATTTTGATTCTGCTGTGTACGCACTCAGTATCGATGCTAACGAAGCGCAGATTACTCCCTCAATTGCTGTATTACATCACACTTCCTGTGCACCAAAACGCGCAGATCCTTGAACCAACTACCAAGTCGGAGCGATGGCCTGTTATGATATTTTCTCACGGTCTTGGAGGCACAAGGAATGCATACTCGCACATTTGTGGTTCGCTGGCTAGTCACGGAATGGTTGTTGTAGCGCCTCACCACGCTGATGGTAGTGCCCCGTTGGCGACCCACCACACCCCGAACGAGAAGGAAAAGACCAAGCGTGTGGAATACAGGCCCATTGCGCACAAGCCCAGTCCAGAAGTATACGAAGCCCGAGACCAACAACTTCGCATCCGCCTCTCTGAACTAGGATTCATCCACGACGCTCTGTTGAAAATAGACAAAGGCCACCCACTCACGAACCTCGCCACCTCCCAGCCCAAAGACACCCGCACCCTCCTCCCCATGTTCGCCAGCATACTCCATATCCACGACCCCGGCGCCATCAGCTTCGCGGGCCACTCCTTTGGCGCTTGCACCATGATCCAGTTCGTAAAGTCCGTCTACTACCACGCCGCGCCACACCCCCCAACTTTCCAACCCCTCTACACTCCGCCCAAATCCTCCAAATCCTCCCCCCTCCAAACACAAATCACCCCGGCTTCCCCTCTCTTCCTCCTCGACCTCTGGACCCTCCCCCTCCAATCCCCCGCTACATCCGCACTCCTCGCCCTTCCGCTCCCCTCTTACGCCACACCCACCGGCACGCCCCCGCTCGCCATCCTCAGCGCCGCCTTCTACAACTGGACGGCAAACTTCACGGCCGTCAAGCGCGTGGTTGCGCGTGCAGAAGCAGAGCAACGCCCGCCCCGGGTTTTTTACCCCGTGTCTTCGGCGCACCTTTCGCAGAGCGATTTCGGCCTTTTGTGGCCGTGGGCGACGAGTAGGGTTTTTGGCGCCAAGGAGCCCGAGCGGGTGGTTAGGCTTAATGTTAGGGCTGTGCTGCAGGTGTTGAGGGAGGGTGGCGTTGAGGTAGCGGCGTGTAGTGTGGTGGACATGGAGGGGGAGGAGAATGAGAGGATTTTGAGTGCGGAGGAAGGGTGTGTGCGGGATTGGGTCTGTTTGAGCGAGGATGGGGTTGGTGTTGTTGGCAGTAGCCAAGTTGAGAAGGAGAGGGTCAGTGGGGGACCGGGGGATGCGGTGGTTGAGGGCGAGATACTTGGTGGGGTTGTTAGGGACGAACGGTAAGGTTGGTATGTGGGTTGGGAGGTTTGAGTGTTGGATTCCCCGTGAGTATAAAACGTTTTATCTAGATTTAGACATCAGTATAGAAGGTCTCTGTATTGGATCCGATACCTGGGATTTGGGTTGGCATTATGCATTGCGGGTGGGAGGCGCATTTCACGGCATCGGTTCCTGTATCTAGATATGACATCCGGCAGCACGGTAGAATTAGATCGCTTGATAATTTGTGGAATGATTCGGTGGACTGATTCGCTCGGACTCCATATAATTGCTTCGTATGACATGACGCTTGATCCGTACTGTTGCACATCCGTTGCTTCTGTCAGGTCGAACGATCTACCACTCCGTCAGTGCAGCAGTACCACGATGCCCCGACAAGCATTATCCAAACCCCCCCCACACCCCCCCACCCACCCAACCCCCCCCCGCCCACCAATACCTGTGCTACAAACCATGCACCCCAGACATCTTCACATCTACACCGCACCTCCCCTCCCAACTCGCAATACCCCATCTTCACCCTGACCCCGGTTTGTCAACCCCCCGTGCGCCTCCCCCTACAACGACACTATTACCCAGCCAATCATCGTTCAGTACCCTAGCGCAGGCGCGCCCACTAGCGCGGCTTCCACCGTTTACTACACTTGCTTCAACGCGCGCCCATGCAGGCAAATGCAGACGTCCATACCCGTGCATCGGCTCACAAGACATCTCAGACTTGCTTTCTTATTCGAATATTTTGTGAGGAGTACCGTTGACACTTCACCCTCGTGCTTCCTTTGTGTGACCTTTTTTACTAGGTGAGGATAGGTAGGTGTCTTGATCAACGGACGGGGGAGTTAGTTGGTAAGCTGGAGTTGCAAACGCAAGGCGAGCTTGAGCTGATGGGCGGTAGATGAGAGGTGTGGTGTGGAAAAGGGCTGGGTTTGACTTACTGGCCTGAAGGTGTCGGCGGCGGCTGCTGGAAGCGTATAAAAACCCTCGACTCCCCGCTCCTGTCTTCCAACCTTCGACATACTTCTGAGAGATTGCCGCCTCTGGCTTGATTCAAAACTCTTTGCAATTTCGACTCGATCCTGGCTTCTCGGCCTTCGACCTGATTCTCCCCGCCTCCGGCTTGCTTTTCTCCACCTTCAGCTTGTCAGGTCAGTCAATAGGTGAATGTGTTCTGTAACTTCAAACTGACATGTAGTTAGGCGCCGAAAGCAACCTTGCTAGAGGCGCTGTTCAGCTATCATCTCTCGACTTTCACTGGTTTCCGACCTCCTCCACCTCCAACGAGCTTCTGGGCTGTCTCCACCTCTAACTTTCCAGGTCAGTATCCGAACGCGGTCTGCGAGCTCGAACTGACATGCCGATAGGTGCCGAGAGCAGTCTTGCCGGAGACCGAGCTTGACCGCTACTTGCCCCTTGTTTTTCAATCTTCAACTTGCTTCTGGCCTTTATCTTTCAAGCTTCAACTTGCCAGGTAAGGGTGTCAACGCCTTCCCCTAGCTCAAACTTACGTGCTAACCAGTACCTAGAATAGCCTTTCCCGAGGTTTCGACTCGAGCGCTTCTCACCTCTCACCTCTCACCTCTCACCTCTCTACCTTCGATTCACTTATAACTTCCTCCAACACTAATCACACCAATTGCTTGATCAACAACGCTACAAGCCTGACTTCAAACACCCCCGATCAACTTGGAAGAAAAGGCACCAAACCAGAACAGCCATGGAGTCTAAGAAGCAAGGAAAGCCGACGCTGTTCAACCCTCCAGAACGGGTGCTCAAGAGGGCTAGAGAAGATGCAATGAAGTATGGGATCGATCCAGAACAGTTCATTCACGATCTGGCTCGTCACAACACGAATCCGTTTTACTCCGCCCATGCATCGGAGGTCCTTGGCGAGGATACCGTCATGGCATCAGTCGAAGATGAAACCACACTGCCAGGCGATGATCCTGCCAAGCTGGATGAGAGCAGGCCATCATCTCCGGATGCAACACTCCCGGTAAAGCATGAAGCCAGAGCTACCAGGAGCCAGGAGGTCAAGGAACAACAGATGACACCCAGGCTCCCTGAGAACATGGACCCAAACAGCGGCTCCCAGGCGTCAACAGCCACAGATCCTCAGGCCACAGACCCCCAGGCCACAGATCTCCAGGCCACGGATCTCCAGATGACAAATCTTCAAGATACGAATCTTCAGGCCACAGATCTTGAGGCGGCAGATCCCCGGGGTACAGGTCTTCGGACGGCAACTTCCGGCATTGCTAAATCTTCAAACCAAGGCGGATTCCTTGAGTCCCCATTGGCTTCTGCAAACATTGCGCCACCAGCATTCCTTGCTCTTCCGCCTGCTCAGGTCACCAATCCAACTATTCAGTATCCTACACCTTCTGAACTGCCTCTTTGGTACACTGGAATCAAGACGTCGGGGCTCGCCATGAAGAAGTTGGCTCATAAACGCCCCCAAGCCGTGGGAGCACTCGAAACGCTTAAAAACTGCATTGGAAGGTGTGAGATCGAACGCCGACCTGACGAGCTGCCAAAGCTGTATGATGAACTACGCAATCATGTCCATAAAGCTGAGGTCACTTTCGAGGTCAACCCGCATATCCTGAGGATGGTTCGCATTCTAGACGTTTTGTCTGGACTCCCTCGCATCTTCAAAGCGGAGGCCGACTTCCCCGCTGATCTCAAGGCCGATGCATACCAGCTGTACTCCAGGTGGCTTAGGGAAGACTTCTCTCAGGACCTTCTCCGTGGAATCGTTACTGTCAAGGGCAAGGACAGGAACGGCGATCGAATCGACCCGGCCTACAAGGAAAAGCACCCAATGACCTACAAGTTTCACGGCGAGGGCCATCTTGTACTTGGCCAGTGGTGGCCGACCCAGCTCTGTGCTGTTCGCGATGGCGCCCATGGTGCGACGCAAGGCGGCATCTCCGGAGAGAAAGACATGGGAGCATGCAGCATTGTTCTCTCTGGCGGCAACGGCTACCACAACAAGGACGACGGCGACACCATCACATATCGCGGGACCGACGGCAAGGACTCCAAGGCCACGGAAGCGACACTGATGATGGTAAAGTCTGCAGAACTTGGCAACGAAATCCGCGTCCTTCGTTCAAGCCAGTTGCCTCGCGGA
Organism: Ophiosphaerella narmari; assembly: GCA_028456235.1. Taxonomy (NCBI): domain Eukaryota; kingdom Fungi; phylum Ascomycota; class Dothideomycetes; order Pleosporales; family Phaeosphaeriaceae; genus Ophiosphaerella; species Ophiosphaerella narmari. The sequence goes on along the minus strand of JALNQA010000014.1, from coordinate 729,698 downwards.
AACCCCTACCGTCCGCAAATGGGACTGCGCTATGATGGCTTGTACAAGATCACAGGCTTCAAGCGTGTTGAAGAGGAGCAGCAAATTCATCGCTTCAATCTTGAGCGATGCCCTGGACAACAGCCTATTAGGTCTGGTAATAATGCTGCTAGCCGCCCAACTATCTTTGAGATGGAGGCCTACAAAAAGTTGAAGTTTTAGGCTGCTGCGGCTGTCTCTTCTCTGGAGCATGACGGGTGGTTCAAGGTATCTGGATGTGGGAGAATCTGGGCCGATCTGGGTTGGCTTGGGTTTCTTTGGTTTGATTTCGGTGGATCTTAGTTTCTTTCGTTGAATTTAGTTTGAATTAGGTTTCATTAAAATTTCTCCAGATTTTCTCTAGGCTGATTTGGGTTACTTTGGTTCTACGATTTGGCCAGCGGACCTTGATTGAAGGGCTATATTCGGTGAGGGATGCACTCTGGGATGATGGAATAGTAAGAACTAGGGTTTAGCATAGCGATGAATAGTTGGTCCGGATTCAAGTTTGACGAGATAGTAAGGATCGTATAACGGAAAAGAATCCTCTCAAAAGTTTTCGGAGTTAAGGTATTTGGTAGTAACCAGCCTACGCATCTTTGTAGTACATGTGTGATGAAAATCCCCTTTGGGAAATCGGATCCCAATATCAGTGACCAGTTGCGCTACCTGTAAGGTGGTCTTCAATAGGTTACATGTAAAATGAATTACTATAAGAAGTTAGGGACCCTGGGATTACTCTCTAGCTAGTAAAGTACAGGGCATATTGGCAACACACGTGTACTTATTACAAGAAGTTAGAGACTCTATGGCTGATAGAGTATAGGGCGTATCTGTAGCATGGCTGCTTACTGCAAGAGGTTAGGGGCATCCAAGATTGTATTCCTATTACCAAAGCGGAGAGCGTATTCACAGCGTGCGTGCTCACTTCGAGATATTAGGGGTATCCAAGATTACTTTCTTGCTACTAGAGTACAGGGCGCAGCTATATGCTCACCATAAGAATTTTGGGATATCTCCAGGGCTACTTTCTAGCTATAGAGTATATGGTGCACTTGCAGCGCGTATGCAAGCACAGCTGTATCTCCTACCCAGTTAGCGACATCCCGCTCGAATATCTTCTCAAATAGTACTCACAAGACTAAGGGCACGTGTTAAGCTTGGTATTCCAACGTAGGATGTTTGCGCCTAGCCATTATCAATACCATAGGAATGCAGGCATCGCGTCAACCTGTTTCACAATTGCCCTTCATACCTCGAAACTGCCCTTGTTAGCACTCAACACCTACAGCAGAAGTTATTATCCAGACAATTGGATTGTATCAAAACCTTTCTGGTGCGCTCAGACATCCCTTGCCATGCAGTGCCTTCGCCTTGTCTCCCTTCCCGCAACCATATATACCAACGCCACAACGAATCTTGCCAATCCTTCGTTTTTAGCAGTAGCTTGCTTCTTTTATCACTCGTTTCTTAGGGGACAGTTGTGTCGCGCACCAGCTCTAGAGCAGTGCTTTGCCTCCTAATTTCGATTCTTGTTGCAGGGTACGTTGTGGATGCAGCGGTACTTCCTCACCGGGTGCTAGGCCCCCGAGCACCGGCTGTATTATCTGCAGAGGTAACAAAGATCGACCAGACGTTACAGGTTGCTGCAGAAGCGGCCGATAGCGAAACGAAGAAGAACTTCTTCGAGGGGATTACCGAAACTCTGAGAAGTTATAACGGATGGCAAATCTTCGGGGATTTTTGGGCTCGGCCTTTTGGCGGCTGGGATGGCGAGAGCGAGGTCGATGAGGGTGCTGATAAGAAAACGGTAACGACGACGATTTTTGTTACTGCTATGCAGGGTCAGGAAATAAATGGTGCAACAAGTGTTGCGGCAGAGATTACACTTACTTCAGCTGCCTTATCACTGCCTAATATTCTTACCGATCTAGCAAATATTGTCTTACCCACCAGTTTAGCGGAACAAATGTTTTCGATTCTTCCTATTTAGCCAACAGAGACCGCCTTTGGTGGTGTTGCCGCTACACTTCTGTCATCTGCGGAACCTGTACTACAAACACCGGCCCTACCTTCTTCCGAAGATGCCCCCCGTTGTACCCCCATTTCTAGCAAACGCAACCTCTATTGATAGTCTACTTCCAAATGCCGTTATCACGGACGAGCTCAGTGTCACGACCCCAGTTGAACTACTTACCGAATCTTTGCCGTTGCCAACAGGCTTATCCGTACCAACAAACTCCACTGGTAGATCAGGATTTTCGGAGGCTGTTGAAACAGGCCTTCCACTCCCATGGGGAGGAAGCTCAACATCGTCAGTAACTCCTCCACTTCTGATTCTGACAAATCCCCTCCGCCCGACAGAGGCTAGCAACGAAACCGCGGCATTGGCTGCTAACACCACCACTCGCCTGACAACTGTTACTGCTGCCGAAACTATGGCTACTTCGCCAACCCCGGTCATAGGTACTGGCGCCCCAATCTCAGCCGGTACTGGGTCTCCGATAAGCAATAGCGCGAGCCTCATATGGGCCAACTCGACATTTGCCGTCCCCCAGTGATCCCAGGAACGGGCACTGGTTCTCTATCAGCTGAAACGACGATTTCTATTTCCGATAACCCGTTGTATCCTAATATTGCGACCGTGATTGCGCCCGCTGTGGTCCTTGTAACAGGAACAGGTAGTCCATCAGCTAGAAGCGCGATTTCCGTTTCTGAGAGTCCGCTATACCCAAACATTTCATCTCTTGTTGAGCTGACAATTATACTGGTAACAGGCACTAGCACTCTATCTACTGGGGGCGTGATATCTCCTTGAGAGATCCCGTTGTATCCTAATAGCACATCCGTAATTGCGCCGACAATAATGCTCGCAACAGGTACCGGCACCCCTACTGCTGGGATCACTGCGTTGCCTTCAGAGAACCCGTTGTATCCTAGCATTAGATCTGCATCGGTGCTCTCCACTGTTATCATCCCGCTTCCTATTACTGTAACAGGTGCTCCTGAAAGCGTTTTGAGTGTCAGTGTTACTATCGCATCGCTACCATACACGCAAACACAACCGAAGTTGTTGTCAGTGTTCCAAATATACTCCTAAGCATGGATAAAGCTTCTGTATCTGCTGGAACTGGAGCTCTGATTGCTATTTCAGAAAGCCCACTATATCCTAACATCACGGGAGTAATCGCCCTAACCGCACTCCCAGGTACCGGCTTCGCTCCCCCCCAGTAGGAACAATCTCTGCCACTCTATCTGCTTTGGAGCTACCTTTGTTCCCGAACACGACATTTGTGGTTGCTCCCAGTCCTTATCCAGCAGCTGTCTCCGCAGTAGCATCAGCAGGCACACTTCCACTTGATTCTGGGCTCTCGCTGTTCCCCAACACCACAGTAGCGGTAGAACCCAGCAGCGCCAATATCAGGGCGATATTGAGATCCACAGCAATTGCGCCGCCACCTGAAGCGCCGGAAACCGATCGAAATGAGACGGCAGTGGAATTTCCAGGTCAGTTTAGCCATTTTTAAGGGACTTAAAGGCCGTGTTATGCAAGGCCACGAAGTTAATGGCTTTCTTTGAGGCAGTGTATTATGCTAACGAGTTAATGGTTTCGAGTACTGCGTCAGACCAGACAAATGCGTGCAGTACTCTCCCTCTTCGATAACCAAAACTTACGATAAGCTCTTCCTATCCCAACATACGCACAGCTGACGGTGAACAGCCAGGCCTTCCAGCACTCCGTGCAATCTGCCATGATCCCCAAACCAAAGCCATCACTCTGCCACTGCTCAACCGCTTCTACGGACCGAATGCATACCCCTCGCTCTTCAAGTTCCCAGGCTGCACAGGGCCAAACTCATGCCAGACTATCCAAGCTCCTAGCCTCCTAGACTGCTCTACCCTGGTGCCGAAGTTCGGAACTGCCAAGCTGCTAGTAAAGAAGTGCTTTTGAGCGTAAAGGCAGATGGCCTCAGCGCTGCCAAAGGAAACACAGAGTTCGGCAACCTAGCCATAGCAAGCGAACCGTTCAGACCTCACTTTACCGACAAGGCCGGATTGGTCGCTCGTCAAACAGAAGGTGAGAGCGAAGGCGATAGCAGTATCGCGCTGTCTCCTACAACTCCTCTCACGGCTCCGCTCCCAGGCCTCGAGGTCGGGATTGATGCGCTCCCAGTGCCCGACATCAAGCCTACAATCCTCCTGCCAGGCCCCAAACTCATTGCCGCGCCCCCCTCTCCCTACCATACAACTCGACCCCGCGTTCATCATCCTCATGCCAGAATCAACAGACGTGCCCACCCTGATCGACGACCCCATCCTTAAAGAACCCACCTATCCATTGAATCGCGCTGCTCCCGTTCCGAACAGCACCACATAGGCAGCAACAGTGGAGCCACCCATCATCGTCGCAGACCCTATCTTGCCTGTTCCTAGCGCCACCGCTCCCACACCAGCCAACCTCGGCTTCCCAAACTTGTTTGACACCGCATACCCTGTGTCCGCCTTCGTGCAAACCATCTTCTCGCTCTTCGACGAGAGCCACACGGAGCGCGCAGACTTGCGTCCTCCGGACCTCGATGCGCTGTCTGGAGCGTCGCTCGAGGCACTGAACGGCACGGACTAGGTGAATCCGACCCCGACGGCGCTGCAGGGGCCGCTGGGCGAGGAGGTGATTGTGGATGGGTTCGATGTACAGATTCCGACTGAGTGGAAGGGCACATATCAGGAGGGCTAGTTCAAAGGACCGGCTAGGGGATTGCGGGATTTGAACAAGCAGGCGTGGGTAGAGAGCGGAGGGGTTGTAGGTACCGCTGGGGATCCTGGTGCGGATGGAAGGAGTGTGGCGTATTTCGGGTGGATTGGGGGGGCATTGAGGGGGCGAAGTTTGATGGTCGCAATGGAGGAGGGTGTTATAAGGGATGGATGGAAGGAGTAGAATGGTAGGTCTCGATCTGAAGTAGGGGCGTGAGATGTGGTTAAGGGTGGAAGGGAATGTAGTGACCTGGTATGAATCGGGTTTCACCGCTAATTCGTCATGTTTATCAAATTTCAACAGAGGAGAATTTTGATAAGAGATCAGTCTAGAGTTGCTATCTAATTTCAATGTCTCGTCAGCATCATCTACCCATGTCTAGAGTTCCCTATCCCTTATCCATGAACTCCCGCGAGGTGCGCTCCAGTTGTTAATCAACCTCGCACAAAGTGCTGATAATTACCAGCCAGCTAACGCATCGACGTTATCTTCCTTGGCGCTTCTTGACCTCAACGAGAGCTTTATCCCCATGTCCAACAACTACTTATTACCATTTCTATCTCATCACGGGTTTCTTCCTCAAAACTGTAAGACATAATTGTCAAAGATGAATTCAGATATCAATGCTATCTTATCACTAGAACGGTCTCACACGCTTGTACAATCCACCTTGTACGAGCTCAGCCCCTAGGCACCGAAGCAACCCCAAAGCAAGACCGGCTTTCCCATACTTCGAGCAATAGCTTTTCAGTTAATCCAGTGTCTGACAGTGAAGGCCATGGAGAAATCTCGGCCTTTCCGTTCTTCCAGTCATCACACCAAATTGTTGGCTCACCGAGAACGCGGCTCGGGTTCCCGTACTGGTCAAAGTTTTCGTCTATTCACCATTTCCTGAATTTTCTTTTGTGTTTCCTCGGGAATAGGTGGCGGGCGTAGTTTTCCCAACAGGTGAGGACAGCATCGAGCTTCCAATCATCAAAGCAAATCTCTTCTGAGCTGACACCAGCTCTGGACAGTGACCACGGCAGGAACGACCACCAGGGAGATGATAAACACACCTTCCCTGGTGCCTACACTATGATCACTGTCCATTCGCTGCGTCACCCACGCGCTACACTCCTCCATCCCCACACCTCCCCCCCCCCAGCGGTATTTCTTCATGTCTTTTAGCTCTGGACAGTGACCACGGCAGGAACAAACCACTGGGGAGATGATAAACACACCTTCCCCAGTGCCTGCGCTATGGCCACTGTCCATTTTGGCAGCGAGAGATTCGTTACCAGTGTATTGCATATGCGTAATGCTTCCTCTTCCGGTTGGTAGCATTATTTTGCGAACGCATCTTATTGCTTTGCGATCCGCGCTTGGAGCGGTGGCCACGGCAGGAACGACCACCGAGGCGGTGATAAACACACCTTCCCCGGTGCCTGCACTGTGGCCACCACCCATTTTGTCGGTGGCAGCGTAACGCAGCCGGAACCCTCCGTAAAGCGCACCAGTGGCCACGGCAGGAACAAACCACTGGGGAGATGATAAACACATCTTCCCCAGTGCCTGCACTATGGCCACCGGGCGGGATTTCGGGCATCCAACCTTTCCAAGATTGGACTCCTCCTCACCAGCAAGACCCTCAACCATGGTAACGTGGGGAGCCAGATTGTAGGCAAGGACAAGCTTCAATGCCTTGCGGAGGACGGGGAGCCTCTCGCTTGAATATACGTAGAGTGCACCAGTGACCACGGCAGGAACGACCACCGGGGAGGTGATAAACACACCTTCCCCGGCGCCTGCGCTATGGCTACTGGGCAGGATTTTGGGCATCCAGCGTGTGCAGCAAAGTTGGAATTCCTTGTAAAGTGTACTGGGCTTGTCAAGTTAGCAAGTTGAGTAAGGAAGTGAAGGACTGCTCGGAAGTGAAACGCAACAAGACGCGGAGGTACAGTCGACTTGTAAGCCGAAGCTCGTCAGTCGAGGGATTGTAAGATACTTGCTTGTGCAGATGCCGCAAGCAACGCGCCCAAAGTTGGCAGAAGCACACCAAAGGTGAGTGCAAGGGATTGAGTTTACTTACAGCGAGACTGCTACTCAGAAAGAGGTTCATAAGCCGTTTACATGACTAGAGTTTGAAGCACTGAGTATTGGTTCGGCACTGTTGTAGTGGTGGTGGTTGTGGTGGTGTTGTGGGTAAGGTGAGGTTGATGAAGGTCGAAAGAATTTATCAAGTAGATACAACACCGTGCGCTCAAGGCAACCACGCTAGTCAATTAAGCGAGGGGCCTATCTACATTGAACGGAGTAAGTGAAGTCAATAAAGAAGCAGCTAGAAGAGTAGGTCAATAAGGCGAAGTGAAGTCATGTGATTGTGAGATGCGGTGATTCAAAGCGCTACACCCCTCCCAACGTTTTTAGCATGCCTCTTGGCTATGAGTTCATCTAAAGTATGTTGCGGTCAAGCATGTGAGATGATTATGTTATATCCTCAATACCTAAAACCAGCCCTGTGCAGTCCGGGGTCTTGTATGGCAGCTGGGCTCGAGTTGGCAATGACTGTTAGTATGTAGAAGATGTCGAAAATAAGATAGCGACGGGACCAGAGCAATACGGCATGGTTGCTTTCTTCATCGTAGATCAATAGGACCCCCATCACCCCTTGTGCGGTATGAAAGAGTAGATATTCGAAGAAAATTCAATGGTTCAGTATAATTCGAGTTGTACCATCAATCTATTACATATCTCAACAAAGAACAAATTGGATAGAAGTCTAGTTCAGACTGACGATTTGGTTTCAATTTCTCATTCACACTCTACTGCACTCAATCCTGCCTTTGGTATACTGCCCGTAGATGAGAAGTTATCTATCCATGTCCGAAACCCCCTTTCCCACCCGCGAACTTCCTCGAGCTACTCGAGATATTAAATCAACCTGGCAGAAAACTCTATCCATTACCAGCTAGCTGAAGGAGTAGCTTTACGGCAGGCGCAATATCCTGTTGTTGGTAGAGTCAATGAAGTAACCACCATAGACAGTAGTGGAAGGCTCAGTAGGAGGATTGGTGCATCGCATTTCGGTATGCCCAAACTCCAAGCAGTTCTTGCACTTGATATCTACGAGGCAATCGCGCACATGATGACCAAGTTGCCTGCATTTGAAGCATCTAAGCTTATCTCTTGTATTAGGTTTCTTCGCCCTACGGCAGTTGGATTTGAGATGGCTATCATCCAGGTAGCTTAAGTCCAGTGAAGAAATAAAGTTACCTACTCACCCTAGTTCACCGCAGTTAAAACATACGCGTCTAGAGCCTCTATATCCGCTGTTTCTAGGCTTGCGACTCTGTTGGTTGCTATCGTTGCCGTTGCTGCTGTCGTGCCTACTATAACTAGTATTACTAGTAGTCGAAGCATTAAAGTTGTCGCCGCCCGAAGCGGAGCCGTTGGTGACTCCGGCGGGGTCGGTCGAATCACTGATGCCGATAGTATTGCCAGTGAGGTTGTCGGTAAACCCCTTCTCGTTGGCTTTAGATACACGTTGTGCCCTCGAATCTCTATTGGGTTTGGCTTTGGTTACACGGTGGGCCTTTGAATTCATTTTGGTCGATGTAGATGCCGGTAGTTGAAAGTAGATTGGTAAACTGGTTGAGTTAGCGATTTAAGCAAGGAAGCGTAAAACATTACTCGTAAAGTAAATTATAATAAGATGTAGGGGAGCAGTTAGCTGTTGAGCCGAAGCTTATTGATTAATAACTGCAGGAGATGCGCGGCGTGTCCTTTCGGAGTATGTACTTATGCGGATGCCGCAAACATCATACCCAAAGTTTGTAGAGGCATACTAAACCTAAGCGTAAGGGACAGAGTTTGCTTACTTTCGAAATTGAAGCCTATAGAGAGGCGTGCAAGTATAGTATGAGCTGCTCGTGTAACTAGGTGGGCAAAGACAAGAAAATTAGCGGAGGCACACCAAACCAAACGTGAGCGCAAGGCTTATATTTACTTACCTTGTATAAGATACTTGAGGTTGAGGCGCTGAGCATAATCAAGTACTATTGCGGTAGGGTAGGTAAGGTATAAGGAAAGAGGAAGAAAGCTTGTCAAGAAAAAAAGGTTATACCGTGCGCCCCAGACAACCGCACTAAACCGCCAAGCGAGAGTTCCGTTTGCATAGAATGAAGTAGATAGAGAAGTATCCCGATAAAGTGGCTAGGTACGTCGCAGCTGTTGGGAAAGTGGGGCCTCCCAATGTGCATGGGGGTGTGTACAACGCGATAGGATGGGCCAATCTGTACGATCGAGCAAGTCAATATCAACTCTGTCAACAGCGATAGACCTTGTTATCCCTATTCAAAAGGTCAGTGCGGCACGAGCCACTGTATCTGCTCGTGGCGGCTCGACACACTGCAGTGCCTTGCCAGTACCCATCAGCGCCCCCCAGTGGTAGGCAATTCGCGACCCATATCTAGGCACATATTTCTAATATATGTACTCGAGTAAGCTGCAGTTGTATCTGAACTAGTATTTACCCTTCTGTGAGTCTTGCAGTGCTGGGTTGCGCAAGCGAGGCGCAGCTTCGTCAGTGCTATACAGTTACATTCTATGGCTCAAATCAGCTACTACACCTAAGCTTACCCTACTCCAAGTTACTACTTGCGGTTTAGGATCCGGAAACTAGACCCTCCTCGCCTTCAACCTCCTCATCGATGTCGCGCCCATCCTTCTCCTCTGGCGGCTCCCACCCCGTACCCGACTGAACCAGTGTAACCACAGCGGATAGGGCAGCCGCACTCAAGAACAATGCCTTGAATGCATCTTGGTATGCCTGAACAGCGACAGCCTTCTCCGCGCCTTCCAAGCTGCCTATCAGCGCTGGGCTCCCCAACAGCCGCCGAATGAGCCCGTCGCGATGATCCAGACCTGCATCTCTGAAGCCCTCCTTCAGTGATGTCAGCAAGACGCGCCCAAAGAGTCCTCCACCAATCGCAGAACCAAAACTACCCGCAAAGCCACGGAAAGTGGCAAGGAGGGAAATGACAATAGGATGCACATCAGAATTTGTCAGATGGAGGAGGTGGACCAAGGCGTAATTCATCGCTGAGCCAGTAATCAAACCATTGACAAACACTACGAGAACGTAGCCACCCCACGGACTACTCGGGGTTGAGATAGTCGCGAGTATAGCCATGGTGACAGGGAAGAGTGACATCGAAATGACACTGTGGCTGTAGAAGCTGCCTGTCCGCTTGATATGGAAAACGCCAGCCAGGAGTCCCCCAAGAGCAAACCCTGCATTGGTGGGCAAAAGGATAGAGCCAGCGACCGCAGGGGGCCAGCCACGCACAGCAAGAGCATACATGGGTGTGTAGAAGAGGATGCACCAACGCGCCATCATGAACCCCAATGTGGCGAGGCATGACAGTAATGTACCGCGGGACTTCAGAATCGACACAGGAATGATTGGATCGGTGGCAATGTAACACTCGTTCATGACGAAGACTGGTAGCACGATGGCAGATAGTACAAGCGGTATTGGGAGTACCCTTGGACCAGAAAGGCCGAAGAGAAAGAGGATGATAGTCGCAGTTAAGAGCAAGGCCCCGGAGTAGTCGATGTGGGCAAACTTCCCGCGGAGAGTGAGGTCGCTATACTCGTTCCCTTTAGAATTGCAGTTGGCAGGAATAGACAAGAGTAGCCCCATGCCGGCGACTAGGCTGATAGGCGCCTGAATGCCAAAGAGTGGTTTCCACCCGATTCTTGGTTCCAAAGCACCAGCAATCACTGCGCCGAGCGACACGCCCACAGTCATGCCGGAATTAACAAGCCCGATATACAAACCGCGTCGCTTCGGAGAAGTCATTTGGATTACGATGATGCTTGCCACAATCAGAATTCCACCACCACCGGCTCCAGTAAAAGCACGACCAGCCAGAAACATTCGGAGAGAAGTCGAGAGACCAGTAATAGCTGATCCGATACAGATCAAGATGGTAGAGGAGAACATACAGAGGCGGGGGCTGAAAACTTGCGAAAGCCTTCCCATCAGGGGAGCTAGGGATGACATGGCAATCAGATAGGATGAAGTTAACCAGGTCGCATTTTCAAATGCATCCAGATCTGCGGCTATTGAAGATTGGGTTGTTGTAAGCATGGATATGTTTGTTGCTGTATATTATTAGCCATATCTGAAAGGGGTTCAAAAGGAGGTTTTGGCAGCGCATGGGAGGACTAGGAGAGATAGTTATAGAACAGACGACTTCGGAGCTGTGATCATGTCCAACATTCATGCACATTTACTGATGGATTGCAATTACCTTGAAGAAAAATAAGCACCCCGATAGAAACTATGATAAAAGTTCCTCTCAAGGTTGATATGACCGTCTGTATCTCTTCATCTTGGGAATATATTGGCCGGACGGACGTAGAGCGATGGATGAGTGGCGCTCGCTCGGCCCTACCATTCTCGTTTGTCATGACTGGTGTTGGACGAGATGGCAAGTCAGGCAAAATGGTACTCTTGAGGGAAACGAGAAGAAGAAGAAGAAGAAGTGGAGAAAGACATGAAGTAGAGACCCATTATAATAATGATGAGCTTGCAAGGGTGTGCAGAGTTGAAGGATGACAAATGCGGTAAGTAGTCGGCCGATGTATTCCCCGAGACTTTTGGTGCGTGCCTGCAGCGCAACAGTAAAGTGGAGAATAACGGTATTTCATTGTAGTATTTCTTTTCGTATCTAGAGGAGCAAACCATGATTTGCACGGTAAAGCTATCACAGAAGTCGAACCGGCTTTTGCGGCATGTTGAAGGGAGTGGAGGTAAGAAGCGTTTTGGTGGCTTGCTTGGTGACGTCAACGCTCTGATTGGCCCGTTGCTGCCACGCCACCGAGATAGTAAAGCTGGCCTTCCCAGCAGTCGCAAAACAACGTCGGGCATGTCGCAAGCGCCCCTGCTTCCCTCACACTGACACAACATGGCGCGATGATAGTCTTTCCCTCAACACTATCAATACGCACCCTGTACGCACGATGATGCCACGATTGCTGCGGCGTGTGCCGCTTCTCTTTGGTATGCAAAGTCGCAGCGAGATAAGAAGGGTTCCTATCTAACTGCTAGATGGCTAGTCATTCTCTCCATTTTCCTATCTTTTTCGGCTGCGACGGCAGACCACAGCAGCGACCGGGCGCAGAAATCGCCGAGGAAAGGCTCGTCAGGACACGATGCAGCAACACAGCCGCCGTGGAAGTCAAGATGGGGGAACACAGATGGAGGCGCAAACCCCCACCAAGGAGAAATAGCGTTCAATGAGGCCATGGTTCTTCTACGCAAAATCAAACCGGCGGCGGCGCCATGGTGGAACTTTGACAAGAAGTCTGGCATACTGGGGTCGAGCGCATACTATGCCAAGGAGATATTCGTGCTCCTTTTCATGAACGCCCCGCCGCAGCAGGAACTCTTGACCAGCAGTTCGCAACCGAAGAAATTGGGCCAGCCCCTCTCTCAAGCGGTCAAGCTGCTGGAGGAAGCAGCAGCGCAGAAGAATCCCGATGCTCTCTTCACCCTCGCCGACATGAACTTCTACGGCAACTACAGCCACCCGCGCAACTACCCGGAAGCGTTCCGACGATATCACGAGCTTGCGACCCTGGATGGGAATTCGTCGGCACAACACATGGTTGGCTTTATGTATGCCACGGGCATTGGCGGCGCTGTAGAGCAGGATCAGGCGAGGGCAATGCTGTATCACACGCTGGCCGCCGAGAGTGGACATGTGCGATCGGAAATGACCATCGCATACCGACACTCGGCTGGCATTTCAACACCGCGAAACTGCGCCGAAGCTGTGCATTTCTATAGAGAGGTGGCCAAGAAGGCAATCGCATACATACGCTCCGGACCTCCGGGCGGTCACTCAACAATCAGAGAGTCATACAGGCTCGCCGACGAAAAAGGTGGTGTATACGGCGAAGGCGCAAGTGCCAGCAGCTCAGGCCAGAACGCCAAAGTCGGCAGCGTCCATTCAGACGCATATAGCTCATTGCAAGATGTGGTCGAGTACATGGATCTACAAGCTAGGAAAGGCGATGCAAGAGCCAGCTTTAACCTAGCCAAGCTCAACTACGATGGATCTCGGACATCGAAACGCGACCTACCCGCAGCAAAGAAGCGATTTCTGGAACTTGCTCGCATGTACTGGACCAAGGATGGCAAGATTAAACCCAATGTCCCGCTCACCACCGAAAGACTGGCGGCGAAAGCTGCCGGCTATCTTGGACGCATGTTCCTTCGCGGCGAGGGTATGCCACAAAGTTTTGAGATTGCGCGGACCTGGTTCAGACGTGGCATCGAGCATGGAGACGCACTATCCCAATATTCGATGGGCCTCATGTACTTGAACGGGCTCGGTGTACCTGAAGATGCCGTTAGAGCAGCCGAACTATTTGGGGCTGCTGCAGATCAAGACTTGGCCGTGGCTCAAGTTCGACTCGGTGCACTTTTTCTGGACCAGGGTGATGTAGATATCGCCATCAAATACTTCGAGCTTGCCGCTAGGCATGGACATCTTGAAGCATTCTACTATCTCGCAGAACTTACAGACAACGGCGTCGGTCGCGACAAGTCGTGTCCCGTAGCAGCCGCATATTACAAGATTGTTGCCGAAAAGGCCGAATTCTTCTCCACCTCCTTCCCCGAAGCCAACGAGGCATACCTAAACGGAGATCTCGAAACCGCACTCGTTGGCTACATGATGGCGGCCGAACAAGGCTTCGAAATCGGGCAAGCCAACGTCGCCTACCTCCTCGACCAAGTCAAGCCACGCTTCACACTCGCCTCGCTCCTCCCTTTCGCCAAAAAACAAGCCACACTTGCCGGCGACGCCGCCCTCGCTCTCATCTACTGGACGCGCTCCGCTGAGCAAAAAAACGTCGACTCCATGGTCAAAATGGGCGACTACTACCTGAACGGCCTGGGCACGCCCCGCGACCACGAAAAGGCCGCCCAATGCTACCAGGCCGCGGCCGAAACCATGCAGAGCGCTCTCGCCATGTGGAATCTCGGCTGGATGCATGAAAACGGCATCGGAATCGACCAGGACTTCCATCTCGCCAAGCGCCACTACGACCTCGCCCTCGAAACAAACTCCCGCGAAGCATATCTGCCCGTTGTACTGGCGCTGTACAAGTTGCGCTTCCGCAGCTGGTGGAATACCGTCACACGTGGAAATATCAAGTCGATACAGGACGAGCCTGGCACGTATTCCCACCTATTTTACTCCCCGCAATATGCTAACCGACGTAGTTACCAAAAAACACTGGACGCTCACCGAGTGGGTCTCGGCCTTCCTCGAAGCCGAGCTTGCAGGCTGGGACGCATATGAGGCGGATGACTACGACGCGGGCGTTTCCGGCGACGACTACTACGACGACGACATCGACAGCGACATCCTCGAGAGCCTTGTCATCCTCGCGCTTAGCGGAGCACTCGCCTTTCTCCTATATTATCGCGCGCAGCGGCAGCGCAGGCAGGAGGAGGAGCGGCGGAGGCAGCAGCAACAGCCGCCGCGGGAGCAGGATAGAGGGCTGTTTCCCAATCCAAATGAGCCTGAGTTTATGAATTGGGTCGCGGGTGGGGCGGGGTAGAATGATGGGGAGGGGTGTGGCCTGCTAACTAGTACATACTGCGTCTTACTGCGTGCGATGGAAGAGCTGCTGCTCTGGGGGAGTACTAGCGGATCTGGTTATGTAGAATTGTTGTAACATGATTACTAGATGAATATTTCTTGCGTCTCCACTTTCTCCTATTATCTCGGATCGTATGTAAAACGCCTTAGTGATAGGTCAGAATTATATTTGATGTCAATCCAAAAATTGTTATGTGTACCCCTGCAGAGCAGCAACGAGTTTCCTCCCTCCATTACAAAGCGCAGTTGAGTCACTCCGGCGGTCTTCTCCTATGCGTACATAGAGAGAGTATTCCTTGCAAATATTGTTAGCTACTCCCGCATACGCTGTTATCAGCTAAATCTCAACATCGTTCCAACTTCAATAGGTAAGCTGACAAGCTCCTGACATGTTCATTCCTACTACATATGTATTTATGCCCCGTAATACAGCGTATTTCTAGATTGAAGATATCCCTACACCTAGGGAAAGTGCATACAAGAGGTATTAAAAAGGAAAGAATAACGGTCTTGGCGTTTTCAAAGCAGGAAAACTAATTCCTATTATATTATTGGTTACACTAACGAGGCTCGAAGTAGTCAGGGTTATTTACAGTAGGATCCTGGCACAACAGGATAGGCTTGCACGCTGCTTTGGCGATCCGAGGGTTGGTCCGGAAGCAAAAATTGTCGGTGAAAATCGTCTCCATTGGAGAAGTCCACCTCACAGTAGGGTAACACTAAGTTGCATTCAATTTATATGGAAAAAAAAAAAAACAAACTTTAATACGAATATAGCACGATGGGTATTACAGAATTGAAAGGGGGAAAAAAAAAAGTTCGCAAATAAGTACTTTAAAAACATTAGAAAACCGACACTTACCCAATCGGGTGAACCTGGAATGGGTGCAGCAAAGTAGTAACAGCTGCCAGGCGTGGTGTGCCCAGCATCGTTCGTACAGGTACATTGCTTAGCCTCAAAAGGAAAAAGTGGTGAGGAATGGATCATTGGCGGCGCTTTTCGATTATTAGTTACGCTTTTGGAATCCTGCATGACAGGCATAGCTATCTCCTACTTGGAAGCGGGGAAAGGCTGGGACGGCTGGAAGAGCCGTGGCGACGATAAATGCCCTCGTTGTGGTAAATTGTGTAGGTATATATCTCCAGCTCATGACCGTACTCCCTACTCCGTCCCTCTATTTCTTTATCTGCTCAATTCTAATTACTCGGCCTCGTGATAGTACTGCCAAAGTCGGCGGTTGAGAGTGCAAGTAGCAATTCACAGGCTCAAGACTACTCGCAAAGTAGCTATATGCCGAAGGAATCCTACCGGGGAAAACCCTTGCTGTTGTAAATCCTATAGCCGTGTCTCATGAGGCCCCCGTCTAGTAGCGAGAACTGTTGCCAAAGGCAATGTGCAGGACTAATTGCATTGTCACGGGGCTCTTGTACTTTTAATTCACCAACCTATTGCGCGAAAGGCGCGGGTTGGGGATAATGCCCGCAATTGGAGAACATCGCCTGGATAAATGTGAGCTCCACATTACTGTAAACTCTCCCATTAAGTACTCTCTGAGCAAATGCTATACTGTAGGTAGGGGTGGCATGGAACAAATCCAATTTCCCAGATTTGTATAGATATTTCTATAAATATCTAAAGGCTTCTTCACAATATCCTAAATATATAAAAATTTTGCGGAGGGGAGGGCTGATACTAATAGAAGCGTGATGGTACCGCCTGTAAACTTAGTTTGGACCCTACCCACTATGAGGCTACGGCATATGCCTGCAACGTGCTGAAGTAGGGAACGCGCCACTATTATACTAACTGAAATTTGTAGAAACTATGTAAAAGCTATTATACAGCTCTACCCTATCGGCGGGACTTCGCCGGTGTCACGTGTAGAGTCATTCACCTATATGTGCTAGGTCTCTTACGGCCAGCCTACCAACTTAGGCTTAGGCTCTCTCTATTTTAATACTATCTATAACCTTCCTATTACTTAGCCTCCTTCTAAGTAATTATATCCTCTCCTTATTCGTTGATTGGGGTCCTGTACTTTTAAATCTGCTCATCTTAAGTTGATGGGGCTCGGTGCTCGCTTGTAAAGCACATTACATGGTGATGGATTAGATTCGATGGGAGTGAATGAGCTCGGCTAAGTCGAGCTCCTATCTAATCCATCCCATCCTGCCACACATTACTTAACCATGCATTCGCGCTGAACGCTACAAACAAACGCCCACCCACAAGATATAACTCCCCAGCCTATACATCCATCCACGCCCAGCCCTAAATCGGTATCATAAACCCCTAAACGGTGCAAACAAACTATCGAAACCCAGGGAAAACCTTATGCAGCGTGCGGCGCCAGCGCGGCGCGGCATCAACGTCATCGACATCGGCGGCAGGCGCGTGGCGGGTGCCGAGAAGAGCGAGGGCGCGTTGGCGAGCCCATTCGCGGCGGTTTTGGGCGGTGGTGCAGTCCTGGGGGTTGGGTTGTTGGGGAGGGGGTGGCGTGGTGGAGGTGGCGGCCATTTCGATATCCGAGGGAGGCGCAGGTGTGCGGTTTGGGGGGAAGATGCGTCGGGTGAAGGTGGCCAAGCGTCCTGATGGGGGATCGCTAGGTTGGGCAGGTAGGCCTCCAGAGGAGGGTGGGGGGTCGCCTGGTTGTGGGTTTGGTGGTCGGGCGCTCCGCCCGCGCATACGGAGGATGTGGCGTTCTCGTCGGACCATTATGTTTGTAATGGGGACTGGGCAAACGCCTGTGGGTAATACGCTCTGCTTGCACATGGGGCAAAGCGATGAGTTGCGGAGAAGGAAAGTATCAATACAATCAGGATGGAAGATGTGGCGGCATGGCAACTCACGCACTTGGCTTTCGTTTGCCTCAAAATCGTCCAGGCAAATGGGGCATGTGGGTTGGTTCCAGGATGCTGAGGTGGAGGCTACAGTAGCAGGTATTGAAGGGGGCGCCTTGATACCTGGTTCTGATTCCACCGAACTGGAGGGACTGCCGGCCGCAGGCGGGGAAGTTTGGGACCGTGTTTTCTCGGGATCGTCAGAGACGGGAATGTACGTGTAAATTGGTAGCTTGTCGAGTGTATGCTGGGAGACGGTAAGTCGTTTCACCCCCAATGCCTCGAGGTCGACCTCGCCGGCAATGACGCGACGACGGAGGTCATTTCGCCGTCTCCGCTGGAGGATGTGCATGGCAATAGAGGTACCGGTGACGGCGACGATAAGGATGGAAAGAACAATGACGAGGAAAACCCACAGGCTTGGCAGACGGGGGCTCGAGTCTATAGATACCGTGGCCCACAGACGAACATAATCGCTAGGGTCAAGGAAATCATCCAGCTGGCTGCCATCCGGAACCTTAGATACGTTGCCCGAGTACTGATCCAGCTGGTGCATGATGATCTGGCCCGTCAGCGAGGTCAGGGCATATGTGGGAAAGGTGTTGGCCTTCTGCCAGCTGCCGCCATCCTGGAGATTCCAAGAGGCATCATTCAGCACGGGAGGCTTCGCATTGCCCTGTCCAGGCTGGTAGACGAACATGGCCTTGGTGGGCGCCTGTCGGGCGGCAGTGAAGTACTCAATCATGCATTGTGGCGAATACCAGGGGGCGACGGCAATTAGCGCGTAGTTCTTGCCAGCCGGGAGATTGGCGAGGCGAGTGATGTTGGGGAAGGCATACTGGCGCTCCTCCTCGATACAGTCCTCGGTGTGCAGATCGGGAACATAGAGGATGCCATAGGGGTCGGTGCTGGCGTCGACGCCCTTGGTGGACAGGGTCTGGATGTTGCTGAGGATGCGGTACTGGAAGGACAGCGAGTCGTTGATGGTGGTGAACTTGTTGTTGTCGTAGTTGATGGCGTAGGGGTCAGGAAAGGCGATGGTGAAGATGCCGATGCGTTGGGCGGCTGCGACGGGTGGTTAGCGACGGCTTGGGTGCATGCGGGGTGAGGTGAGGTGAGGTGAGACGACGCACACATGGTGAGGCGCGGGCTACACGGGGGGCGCAGGCGTGAGGCTGCGGCTGCGGTGACAGAGGCAGCAACGCGGCATACTGGGACGGGGCGACGGGCAGGCAATTGAGGCGGCGATGCAGACGGCAGCAGGGCAGCCAGCCTTCGACGGGTCGAGTCTGGGGGGGGGCGAATGGCCAGTCCGGATGCTGCGCGTCCGGCGCTGCATAAAGCTTAGCAAGGCTTGTTTTGCTTGGGGCTGCACCGCGCACCATCCAGGCAGCCAGGCAGCGAACGGCATCATGGCATTGCACCTCCCACCCGGCCTACCCCGCCCGCCCTGCGCCAGCACCCCATCCATCCACACCCCCACTCCATGGCCCCGTCCAATGTGAGCGGCAAGGGCAAGGCAAAGCCAGGCTCCAAGCCCTCGGCCATGCCTCGCAGTCGCAACACGACGCCTCTACCCGGCGTGCGCTCCTCGGTCGAGCCCTCGTCCTCCTCATCGCCGTACTTCTCCAAGCCCCTCTCTGCCTACCTGAAGCGCTGCGATGTCACCGTCGAGGAGATCCTGGACACCGGGGGCGGCACCACGTCCATCCCTTCCGGCAGCAAGCTGCTGGCCATGCGCGATAGGATCGAGTCCACCGTCCTCAAGAATGTCGAGACGCGCTGCACGCACTCGGAGAGCGTGTTGAGGGAGCTGCACGGCCTCAGGAAGAACAGAGCGCCGCGGGAGCGAGAAAAGGACAAGGACGGCGACGAGCGCAAGCACAAGCTCAAAAAGGTCAGCAAGAAGCACGACGAGGATGGCAAGCACCCGCCGACCGTCGGCGCCCATGGAGTCGCCAGGCAGGACGGCGGTGACGTGAACAAAGGTACGTGTTACTCGCCAGGCAATTCACCTGGTCTCACCCGCCCTGATCCGCGCCCGATGCTCATACCCTCCAGATAACTCATCTGCCATGTCGTCACCAATATCGCAAGCTCCTCCCTCAGCTACCGGCCCTGGCCCAGCCGACGCCCCTTCGCCCAGCGGCTCTGACGTCTCTCACCAGCCGGCACCGGCGCCTGCCGTCCCTCAATTCCACACTTTTGGCCCAGACCCCGCCAAGTTCGACGACCCCACCATATACCACATTTGCGATGTCACCCCCGACATGTCCATTGAGGAGCGCAAGAAGATCTACTGTGTCGCCGAGTTTCCTCCGTCAGATCTCCGTGACCGCACTGCCGGCTCTCCTCCGGACAAAGACTTCTCAAACGCGAAGCCGCCCTCCCAGGTCAACGCAAGTGTCTTTGCTAACTACGTCGAGCCTTACATAAGACCTCTTACTGAGGAAGACGTTGCCTTCCTGAAGGAGCGGGGAGATCGTACCGCGCCCTTTGTCCTTCCACGGCGTGGCACGCGGCACTACAAGGAGATATGGGCTGAAGAAGACGGTGCCATGCACATTGACTCGAACGACCAGCGGCCGCCGCCTAACATACCCCGTGGTGCTGCGGAAGATATCTCAGACGAAGTCCTCGAGACGGACCAAGTATCCACTGGTCCTCTGCTAGCTCGACTGCTGGCCACACTGCGACCCGAGGGACGCGGCTCCCAGAACAGCTCGAATGATGCTAACGGCATTAATGGTGACGCCATGGACATTGACGAAGGCGCTGGAGCGCCCGCAGATGCGGCCAACAATTTGATACCCGCCGCTACACAACTCCCCGACTTCAACCAGCTCGGATGGAAAGCACCCCAAGCAAATGGCCGCGCGGAATACGCGAGTCTAGAAGACCGCGTACTCATGGAGCTCAAACACTACGGCCTCGTCTCTGAAGCCGACGCCGAAGCCGCCGCCTACGACTCCCACTTCGACGACGAAGTCGCCCAACGCCTCCGCTTCCTCCAAGAAGAACTCCGCAAACAATCCATCGTCAACGGCGCCCGCAAACAACGCCTCCTTGAACTCACCGAAGAGCGCATCGCCCAGCAAGAATACAACACCATCGCTGACGACCTCGACAACCAGCTCAACGCCGCCTACCTCAAGCGCAACCGCAACATTGGCAAAGGCAAGAAGCAAAACAAACGCCCAGGCGGCGCCGGCGGCGGATCCCATCCTGTTGCCAACGCCGGCATGAGTAGGCCGGGCGTTGGCGAGCCGATTCGCACCCTCATGGAGCGCAGACAGCAGTGGATCAGTACTATTGGCCCCGTCGTCAACTTTGGCAAAACAGGGCTCCCTACCGAGTCGATTTTTCCCGCGGACAAGATGGCTGAACTGGAGAGCCGCGAGGTGGAGATTTGGAACACGGAGGCGGAAGAATAGGTTGTGGGTTGGCGATTTTGGCGTTGGGACAGGCGTTTGGAATGGGAAGGTATGTTAGGCTTGTTTGCTCGGGAAATAGATATCCATTCTTGCCGGGGGGGCTTTGTACTGCGTGGCACATGCCATTACATCACATCACAGCCTGCGAGAAACACTACAGTCTAGTATAATACAAAAACCTCCTTGTTTTATGTCCAGCCTTTCAGTGCGCTGGAGCTAAAGATGGATGATTACTGTTCCGCCCGAGATGTCGCGTACCTGTGATGAAGAGAGCTGAAATGCACAATGATCGATTCGACAATGAGTGGAGGCACGTGGAAACGAAACCGAGAGGGCACAGATTGAAACGACAAATTTACTCGGCAGCAGTAGCGTATAGAGGGCCATGTCGACTTGAAAAATAAGCGGAGACAGCGGGTCATTATTTCTCACTGAATGAAAAGCACAATGGATTTCTTCTCCCTACTGACCGCCGTCCCATACCCATCTGCCTCACATCACATACTCTGCCCTACTCGTCCTCGCAACACCCTGCTCCGTACCTACACACTCTCTTCGCGGCAGATTTTACTTCCCAGCAACAAAGAACCGCGTGGCAAGCACGACGTACTCCTCCGCGAAAACGCCTTCCTTCTCGCACCGAACTTGTCTTCTCACGCCCGCCTCGCCCACCTCATCATCCCCAACGAACGCAATCACGCAGCTGCGATTCAGCTGCGTGTTGCAGGGGTCCACGGGATCGGGGCTACGCAGGCGACGTGGCGGGTTTGTGTGCACGAGTCTGCGCTTGCGAGTATGGTGCATAGGAGCAGGTTCGGTTTGCGGGGCGTTTGGCAGCGAGGCGAGCTTGGTTGCGGACGGTGCGGATGTGTGTAGCGATGTTTGGCGCCTGGTGAATTCGGGCGAGCCGTCGGTCTGCGCGATGGGAGTTGTTGCGTTGGGTTCCGATGCGGGAGGAAGAGTGTGGTGCACGATGGGCCTTTCTTCTAGCTCTGGGCTTGCTGGTACGCTGGAAAGAGATGATGAGCTTGCTGAGTGGACTTCGGGGGCTTCGGTGATAGTGGCTGGGGGAGTGCGGTCAAGGGCGGATTTTCCTCGCTGGAGCTTGGTAGAGTTACGCAGAATCTCTTCGGGATCTTCGAGCCAGAATGTGACGGCCTTGGGTCCTTGGACGCCGAGGATGGTGTTATTAAATCCTGCGCGGCGCCGTACGGCTGATGGTCCAGTGGCCGTGTGAGGCGACAGAGTCGACTTTTCTGTCATGGCATCCTTGCTATCCTGGGTGGTCTTGATCGTTTGGCTAAAAGGTAAGATAGGCTTATGAGATGTGTCCTTAAACAAAGTGCCTGAGCGTTGAGAACTTAATGCGAGGCTCGACTTCTGTGATTCCAATGGAGTTATAGGGTCCTGATTAGATTTCACCGATGGAGTTGCATGTTTAGATTTTGGTGGATCCATATTTCCAACGGAACCTCCACCTGTAGCACACGCATCCGCTAGGCTTGCAAGGCTTTTTGGTAGTGAGCTTTGAGGTAAGCGACCGATTGCCGGGTTACTGCGATTGATGGATAACTGCTGTGCAGTGGACCACTGATGATCTACCACGGTAGTGCCGTTCTTCCCAGTAATGATGAGTCGCTTGACAAAAACGGCGCGTCTATCTTTCTCTGAGCCTGCGCTCTTTCGATACTTCAGCGAAGAAAGGCTTGACTTGGGTTTTGTAGTTGCACTAAACAGGCCTGTTGGAGGTAATACTGCTAGCGATCGATTGTCATGATGCGATCGAAGATAAGGTGACTCGGGTAAAGGGCGACTGAGCGAATTAAAATTCGGAAATCTAGGCGGCATGTTTGATGAAAACCTAGCAGCCTCCCAAGCACTGTTTGATCCTAAACCCAATCTCGGAGCTGTCCAGTGCCTAGGAGCACTGGGTCCGGTAGGACTCTGGAGTACTGATTCCGGAATATCCATTAGCCCAGGAAACCTCTCAGAAACTTGTGCGGTTCGAGATGGCCTTTTCGGCAAGCCGTCAGTCCTCAACGAAGGATCATCTACGGCAACCGGGGCGCGTTGAATCGGGTTAGGGATCATGTTGGTGCTATTGAGCGAAGTTTGGCTCATTGCAGTGGTAACAGAGCTATATACTGGTGATGAATCGGAGAATCGAACACTGGATGGAGGGGTGTTGATCTGTGCGGTTCTTTTACGACTAGCATCCGAACTGGGCAAGAAATTGATATTTTGAGTGTCATCGTATGTTTCCTCCGGTTTTCCATACTTCAGAGAATCATGCCTAGATGGTAGCAATGAATTGTTTAAATGCACTTCGGGTCCCGTGGCTAAAGAACTGCTAGACGAGAGCTTAGGCGTAGCCGATGTACAGGAGGGCCTTTTCGAGGTTGACGCCCGCGTCAGCGGACTGTATGTACTCTCGAGGTCATATAACGAGTGGGAGGATAAATCGGCTCCCGGGTCTAAGCGTGTCCATGCCAAAGGGGGTGTAAGAGTTTGTCGCTTTGGCGGGGGCACGTCATCCGAGTCGCTTTCATCTTCTGCAGATGCTTTGTGGGTCTTCAAGTGCTTTCCGTTAAGCGCCTGAAGCTCACCACCACCGGTTCTTTCTTGTTGGGTTGTTCGAATCTCTTCACTTGCGTGATTTGGGGCGGCTCGCATCGGGAACCTTGTATCTACAAGCCTCTTAGGCGCTGTACGGTACCTAATACCAAGGGCAGACTTGTCACCGTAACCAGCAGTGATCACCACGTCGATGATGCCTAATGTCCTGCTACCCGGGCTCTGCATGTTCTGTACCTCATCGGGCATGTGCATAGTTGATAAGGCTTTCAAGAACTCCGCGCTAGGCGGAACATTGCCATTTTGGTCTACACCCCGTTCATTTCTTTCCTTTTGAAGAGCCTGACAGATCTCTTTCCATCGCTCTTCGGCTGATGGAATGCCTTTAATCTCCATGAAACTATCATTGGCATTCTGCTGCAAAGGCAGAATGACCCACGGTTTCTCAGCAAGGAAGTCCGTTCTGTAGCCAGCGAATACTTGATGGAAGTTCTTGATGCCTGACCGTATTTCGTCATGGCGGATAAACGTGCAACTTGAAAGCTGTCCGTTGAAGAAAGTTTCGAGTTTTAGGTGCACTTTATTGTTTTTGTCAAGGCCCGAGATGAATGTCCCAACTGAGAGCTCGATGTGAAGCACAAGTGCCATAGGATCGCCATTGGAACATACTATAGTTTTGTTGTTGTTGGTAGCTGGGTGTCGACTTAGTTGATCAGATTCTTCGATCAATTCTAGTGATCTTTCAATGATACATTCAAATTGGCCCTTACCTGCCTGGACTTGGATAAATGGAGCGCCCCCAAGCCAGTTCATTTCAAATCCGTACGAATCGCCAGGAAACCGTACACGCTCCTCCTCCAGTAAATCACTGCCCAACAGCCGCTGTTCTGCCTCCTCACATTGCTTCTTTGCAACATCGCCTTTCTTAACGACAAGGTGGGGCGTGATTGTTTCAGCAAGAGGCGTTGTGCCCAGGCGTACAGAGACGCTACGTGCATGATAGGTGGGCATAGCAAGGGATAAGATATCACGCTAATGCATTCGGAGGATAGAATAAGCCGAGTGTATGTTGTGTTGTGTGATGTTTGTTGATAGCGTGGAGGAACGTAAATCTCACAAGGTGAATAACTTACCGCGCCAGATTTTGGTCGTGCGTGCAAGTGCCAAGCCGACGTGACGTAGCTTTATCGTGGGTTTCCTTTTTTGGCAGGCGTGACCAAAACATCGAGTATCAATAAAGATACATGTTGCCTTTGGTGTCATGATTTGATGTCTCTGAGTATGTCCCACCGTGGTCGGGCTAGGGTTTCAGACTGATAAACTGGGCTTGATATCTCAGTCAACCAAGAAGGTGGGAAATGGATTGCTTGCGAAATGGCAGCCAAGCAATATTGAGACTGCTTGAAATCTCCTTTCTTAATATATATTAAAAAGGCTGGAATAATCAATGGCTTTGTGTAGAAATATTCTGCTATATATTATCTATCATAATTCGTAGGAAGGGGAATGGTTCTCCTACTTTATTTTCGCTGACTGAGCGGGTCTACTTCAGCCGCATGTAGTGCGGGTCTAGTGTCAAAACTCGATATCGCCTTCGGACTCCACGAAGCCCTCTTTAGCTCGCTGCTGGTCTATAGTGTTTGTTGCACAGTCGTCCGTAATTATACCGATCGGTGGGCCGCCTAGGACATCCCCTAGCTCTCCTATTGTCTTCTCATATACTCTGGCAATGTTACGCTCCTCGCGGTCTTCGTCATCCTCATCATCTTCGCTGTTCTCAAAGCCCTCAAAATGTACAGTTTCATGGCGTTGAGGTACATCCTCTTCAGTATCTGTATCCATGCGCTCACCGACATCGCTCTCGTCACTAATTACACCTTCTCCACTCATTACACGTGCGACTGTGAGTCGCATCCGATCAACAATACCCTTCAATCGCACCTTGTCTGTTGTGGATATGGTTCGTCCATTTTCGAACCCGGACAAAGATTCTCCAGTGGCCGCATCAAGGCCCGTAAGCAAGGATGAGAAGGCTTCATCGAGCTTTGAGAGCAAGCGAAAAGTGGCTTGTGAGGTGCGTTCTGTGGTAGGAAATAATGGGAGAAACTCGGTAGTAAGCACTGCAAGATTAAGAAGGTAGGGTGTCTGGAGATTTGCTGCAAGATGTAGCTTAGCACACGTTCATTATCACTACCCAAAGTGATGCGGTGACGTACGCGATCCTGACACCCATACTACGTCGACCAGCGCGTCCAGGTCCTTGGCAACATCCGAGAAGGTACTATATCCTTCCTCCACGCCTAGCACATGTTTGTTCTTCCTGTTCGCTGTGCGATTGTCGACGCGCTTCTGGATGCTGTTCACACCATGGTCTAGGTATCTTATGAGCTCACTCTCTTTGGCTCCACCAGGCTTCAGTGGATGTCTGCGTGGTTGGGGCAGTGGAGATGAATGCTGCGACGGGGCTGCTGAAGATGCAGGAGGGGTTGGAAAGCCTGGAGTTGTAACAGACGTCATTGGAAGCGCTGCGCTGTCGTGACTTGGTTGGCCGTATATGATAACCTTACGAAATAGCAGGGCGATAATCTAACTGTGTGTATAATTTCCTGATAACTTGAGTAAATCACCGGGGCCTAGAGTCATTCAAGGCCTGCCAATCGAAGGAATGCGGCATGTACCATTTGCGTGATGGGTCAACCAGTTGGGATGACGTTGAAAGCCAGCCACACCGCCCCACAACCACAAATACACGCTAGTCACAGCCCTTGTGCTTTCCTGTTCGCTCATTCTCACCCCTACTACACCACCTGCACGTCTTCATACATTTCGATGCCGCTTTTGCTAGTAAAGCTGCCTTCCAGGGTCGATTTCAAATCATTGGAAATGACATTTGTATCGAATCGAGTTCCCTTTACCCATGTCCACCTTCAAAGGCATCATAGCCGGCAAGATTCACCCCAGATGCTATGAGGCAAAAGCTTACCTTTTTGATAGAGTTCCCCCACATTCGTATTGATTATTTTAAGCGACAGCCCTGGTTCAAGGCACGACTAGCCTGCTTCTTGAGTCATGTTCAGTATGTCATTCGAAATTTGAACCACGCGCGTGGTTGGCTAATTTGTACACTTGCACTTAGCTCTGATCATCGAACTGGGCTTGAGTCCCAAAGAGCCCCATTGTATATTGCTCTGCAGCAACGAGAGAGGTGCGTTCGCAGGACACAGTATCTCTAGCATACTTGGTGTCCTACAATTGTTACGCAGTAGTGTCTAGGGTCCTACATTTGCTAATCGTCTCGGTAGATACTTTTACGATTAGAAACGTACCAACACAGGATTAACCTCGCGAAAGGCATCCTGGAACGTCGCAATGTTACTTATGATCGGAGCATGCGTAAGATAGCCAAACCACTTCCATTGGACACACCTACAACTATCGAACTTACTCCAGGCAAATCGATTCGTGTTACACTAATCGATGCTAATCACTGCGTGGGGGCAGCCATGTTTTTGATCGAGGGCGGTGGGGCTGCCATTCTCTATCCGGGCGACATTCGTGCAGAGACATGGTGGGTAAACTCTTTGGTACAAAACCCAATACTTCTTCCATACACACTTGGGAATCGTCGATTAGATTACTTGTATCTAGACACCACCTTCGCCACCAAAAGCGAACCCTATCGAGAATTTCCAAGTAAGGCTGAAGGATTCCAAGAGCTACTGGACAAGGTTAGCCAATATCCGGACGACACCATCTTCTATTTCTGTTCTTGGACATTTGGCTATGAAGATGTCTGGATTGCCTTGTCTGCCTTCCTTGAATCATAAATTCATTTGGACGACTATCGTGCGCGGTTGTATGCCTCACTGTCTACTCTGGATGCGAGACAGCTGCGAGAAGCCGGGCTAAAAGTGCTAGTGGATAACAAACATCTACAAAATACTGGCATTGAGGTGCGAGAAGCAGCTGCCCTGTGTGGTTTTCGCAATGGAAATCATACACAACCCGGATGTCTCACGTCCCAAGAGAGTGTACGTATCCACGGTTGCGAACAAGGCATGGGCCGTAGGATCATGGACAGCGATACCAATTCAAAAATTGTACATATTATCCCTATCGTCACGCGTGCTAACGGTACGGATATTATCGAAGGAGGCGGAAAGGGAGACCTTGATCAGAGAGAAGAGCTGGAGACAGGAGATGCAACAGAAGTTGGCAAGTTGATGGAATTGTGTGTAAAGACCATAAAGGATGAAATACTTCTGCCAAAAGTTCTTGCCCTTCTACAGGGAACGCTGGCTCGCGGTGATGGAAAACTTGAACTCAACATACAGCTACAAAATGCGAATGAATATGACCAGGCGAATCCCTCGGTAGAAGAACTCATCTCAGCTATATCAAACAGTGCTTCGTCAACAAGTCGCATCGTTCAAAAGCCAGGTAACCGCACGATTCGCTTTCCCTACTCCCGCCATTCATCGTACTCCGAGCTAGTCGCAGCCTTTAAGCCCCTAGACGTGTTTCCGTGCACCGTAGATGAGGCGAGTTGGATACCGGACCTAAGCATGCAAAGCCTATTTGGGGTTTTGCTCTGCTAGCACCTTCCGTCACGACGCCGAAATCACTCCATTGTACGAAGCAAGGACGCAACGGCAACAAAACGAGAAGAGAAAACAAGCGGAAACTCCGGAAGATACGCAAACTATAAAGGAAGAGCTAACATTAAGCTCGGCTGCAAGCAAGCGCTTTCAGGAGGCGAATATAGCATCCGCAGGCAACTTAGATCAAGCGAGCTTGGAAATACCAACTACAGCACCCAATAACAGAGTATCCAAGCTCAGTGAAAATACTACTATATTACACGAGTCTCCTGTAGCGATACCGACATCCGTCGCGCCCATTATATCAGCCAAACACACGGCGAGCAGTACCCCTGTACATTCACCGCACCCTACCATTCCAACTAAGAAAAAGGAAAAGAAGAAGCTGACGAACCGGCTACTCGCGTATGAAGCCGCAATTGGTAAACACTTGACCTGGGCAGACTATGGTGGTCTAACATCAACAAGGAAGAAGGAAGACCGTGAGGAAGAGGAGCTCTGATGAATTCCACCATTTACGATAGCTTTAATTGGACCGATGTCGGCTATTCAACAAGCCTCGGCTTAAAGCTACTATACAAGCTCATGAAAAGCATATTCAACACCCTCTGATTTACTTGTCACGGTGTGCCTGAATAGCATTTCCGGCGGCTCAACACCATGCGCGACATTGTGCATCTATAATTTCCGCGGATAATATGGGATAAGATACTATAGCCGGTATAGCTTGCGCCGCTCCAGAACGGCGTTGCGGAGATGGACGAACTCCCATTCGTGGGGAAATTATTTGGGATGGCGGGGCACAATGGACGTCTCAAAAGGTCCACGATATTCGGTTTCGCGTAGACCATTGCCCCGCACTACGCGATGTAGGAAGCTCCGACGAAGAGTGCCACATGATCTAGACGTGTTTTTCTTTTTGTTTGCTAAGTGAGTTCATAGGAGGTTTATGTTCCTTCTCTCTTCTCATCTTTTGCTCTTGCATATTCTTTCAGTCAGTCAAGATGAGCACTACGACAGCGACAGAGGTCCAGCCGACAAAGGCAAACATTGGTGTTTACACAAACCCTGCGCACGACCTTTGGGTTGCCGAAGCAGAACCAAGTCTAGAAGTTGTTAAAAATGGCGGAGACTTGAAAGTGGGAGAAGTTCTCTTGAATGTCAAGAGTACAGGAATCTGTGGGTCTGATATTCACTTCTGGCATGCAGTACGTCTCCATGAACTGCGTCTTTAAAGAAACCCTCAGTTGAAGATCAAATATGCTAACCTATATTCAGGGATGTATCGGGCCCATGATCGTTGAAGACACCCATATCCTAGGCCACGAATCCGCCGGCACAGTCCTCGCCGTCCACCCTTCCGTTACCTCACTCAAAGTCGGCGACCGCGTAGCCATCGAACCCAACATCATCTGCCATGAATGCGAGCCCTGCTTAACCGGCCGCTACAACGGCTGTGAACGTGTGCAATTCCTCTCCACACCACCTGTCACCGGTCTGTTACGCCGCTACCTCAAGCACCCCGCCATGTGGTGCCATAAGCTCCCTGATAACCTCACCTTTGAAGACGGCTCCATGCTCGAACCTCTCTCCGTCGCACTTGCAGGTATGGATCGCGCAAATGTCCGCCTCGGCGACCCAGTCGTTATCTGCGGTGCGGGCCCTATCGGCCTCGTCACACTTCTTTGCGCGCGCGCTGCCGGCGCCGCTCCCATCGTCATAACCGACATCGACGCCGGCCGCCTTGCCTTCGCCAAATCTCTCGTGCCCAGCGTCGCCACGCACAAAGTCGAATTCTCGCACTCCGTTGATGATTTCCGGACGCAGGTCGTGTCCCTTATGCAAGGCATTGAGCCCGCCATCGCCATGGAATGCACAGGCGTAGAATCGAGTATCTCAAGTGCAATCCACACCGTCAAATTTGGAGGCAAAGTCTTCGTCATTGGCGTGGGTAAGAACGAGATGAAAATTCCCTTCATGCGCCTTTCGACGCGCGAAGTCGATTTGCAGTTTCAGTACCGGTATTGCAATACGTGGCCGAAGGCGATTCGGCTGGTAGGCAGCGGTGTGATTGATCTAAGTCGGTTGGTTACCCATCGGTTCAAGTTGGAGGATGCAGTCGAGGCATTCAAGACCGCAGCGGATCCGAAAACAGGGGCTATCAAGGTGCAGATTCAAAGTTTAGATTAGAAGCGAGTGAATGTAGAGGACGGCGGTGTGTTGTTTGATAACTGGGCTAGCACGTTTAAGAAAGGGGAATACGATATATACTATTGAATGAAGAGGTAAAGGAGTAGTGGTTGACACTTGTCGCATTGCTAGTTAGAGGCATTGAAACGACAATATGCTTTTGACTTTAGCCCGGCTCTCACCGTCACGATATAGCGAGACAAAATGATTTGAAAGATGCCGCCGGCTTTCGGAGGATAGTGTCCTGTTGATACCTTTTAAAGATTTTATCGCGGATATATCCAGTGTTTGTCTTGAAAATGCATTCTAGAATAGATAGCATAGGCATTGAACGATGCGTATAGGGTTTTCGTTTATAGAGGAAGTGATTCTCCGGAACTTGCTACTACCTATTTATTTATCACTACACACCCTAAAGTTAGTAATAATAACAGTAATTTGTAAAACTTGAGATATTCAAGCTAAAATGGCGATCGATATCTTTAGAAAAGTCAGAGATGTAGGCGTATTTGAGAATTGTAATACTTCAAACTGGCTGGCATATATATAGTTTCACTCGAGAAATTTTACTGTTATTGATTATTCTTCGTCTTTTAGTAAGTTGTTTGGTACAATAGAGTAAAGCAAGGAATAGCTAGATACTATCGAGTGGATTTGACATTGTTGTGGACGATGATAATATGTAGATAAAGAGCAATCTAGGTGACTGGCATTATATCTCATTCTCTCATATATGTTCTCTCAACTCTCTTATCAAGGTAGGCCAAGATAAGACAGTGCCTTACCAGCTCCGGGATTGGTGTTCTCATTTCGGATAATCTGCAGTATTTCGTTTCTGACACATGAAAGTAATACAATCACAATTATTTTCCTGTCTAACCTGAACTAATCTTACGCAATTGCTTCAGTTTCATCCTACCTACAAACTGCCAGAGTAACGCCAACCCAAGCGTGCCATGACGCCGGCGTAACAGGAATCCGTACTTCGGGGCCTCGCAATCTCCTGACTGTAGGTCTATAGGTGTGCACTAAGAGGGGTACTCTATTATATCTAATATTCTATAGACTTCCTAGCCTCTAATAGGCGCTAATATAGTGAAATTACAAGAAAGAGAGAAGAAAATAGTAACCTAACTCATCCCGCGCAAGATATTATACCAGCCCTTTTCAAGACGTCAGTTAGAGCCAACACTACACATCCACATCCTCCCCGAGCCTACGTCAACCCCAATCTTACTACTACATACAGTTGAATATGATACGCGACGCTATATCGGAACCCAGAGAACATTCTTTCCGTCTCTAGTAATTCATAGGTTTTTCAAACTAGTGTCCGCCTCGATCTTACCTATTTAATTAGGTCTAGCCTTACTATTTGTATGCATAGTTGGAATATCAAGAAAAATTGTGCCTCTATCAGTGTGGAGGAAGAGCCTATAGAATTGAAGTAGATATTACAAGCATATCTATTGACCTTTAGCGTCTGTAGGCACGCGCCGCTACGCGCATCCCAGATCTTGACCGTTTAGTCGCCCGATCCTGACGCTAGCATCGTCGAGTCGTGCGAGAGGGCTACTGAGTTGACGTAATGACTATAGCCCTCGAGCATCCACAGGCACGCGGTCCAACTGTAGTTTAGAGCTGGCCTGACATCTATCCCTCGAGCCTCATGCTCGAAAAGCTGTCTGATCAGGTTCTTCTCAAGACTAAACAATAGCCCTAATGTGTATGATTGAAGAGGCTAGCTCTTGATCATACTCTTATGATACATGGTGAATCGCCATGCGTCATGAACAAGCAGACTCAATTCGTCCTGGCTCTGAGTCTTCTAGTCTTCTAGTCTTCTAGCCTTCTTAGCATATAGACTACACAGCATTGGTGTTCACCATACCTTCATTCGTAGACGCAGCTTTGCAGCTGATGCTATGCCTTTCTCTACGCTCTTGCCCAGACTTAGTACCTCGATCCAGTACAAATACTATGAACCTTCTAGTCAGTCTATAGACACGTACCGTCACGAATCGACAGGGGTTCTTGACTAAGGGTTGTTTTGTATTGGCAACAAAACGATTAATAGCACTACTATTATTACATTAGGGTCTATTGGAGATTCGTGAGCTCATAGAGCATTAGGTGTGACGTGGTATCCCGCTCAGTGCACACTCTAGACCTAGTATTAATATAAGGAGTGTAATTACCCTGCTTTTTAGGCTACCAAGAGCCTAGATGCTATGTCCACAAGATTACCCAGGGCTAAATATATACTTAATAAAGATGCTCATGGCAGAATTCTCAAAGGATATTTGGTATCAACATCGTGCTTGACGAATGCTTCGATGCGCAAACTATTGCATTGATATATAATTAATGCCGCAAACAACCCCAAAGAGTGAGCAGTAATGAACGACTATCTGATACTAGTGGCGGGACGGTAGAAAATCTCCTGCAGCCAGTCGCAATCTCACAAATGCTTCAAAGGCTTCGGGACATAGTCCGTCACCTTGATACCACCAATCTCGAAACCGTTGGCCAATTTGTAAAATGCCACGATATCCTTCTTGTCCGTGTCCTGGA
Organism: Ophiosphaerella narmari; assembly: GCA_028456235.1. Taxonomy (NCBI): domain Eukaryota; kingdom Fungi; phylum Ascomycota; class Dothideomycetes; order Pleosporales; family Phaeosphaeriaceae; genus Ophiosphaerella; species Ophiosphaerella narmari. The sequence goes on along the minus strand of JALNQA010000014.1, from coordinate 697,048 downwards.
TGATATTCACATCATCGTAACTCATCACGGAATGCGGATTCTCGCTTCCAAACTGTTCTGCCTTTTCGACCTCAGGACCATGGCCGGCGGCGTCCTTCTTGATGGCAAATTCGTGTCTGAGACCGAGGATATGCCCGATTTCGTGTAAAAAGGAGTTCTTCAAGATTTCTCTCCACTTTGGTTCGACTAGCGTCTTGTCATATACGAGAACATCTTCCACGTGGTTGGGAAAGAATGCTGAGGCCAGGACTCCTTCATCGTCGTCAGGCTTGATGTACCTGATCGCAAAGTTCGCAAGTGTTTTGTCAAGGGTTGCGGAGATTATTACTCCAAAGTCAATGCTGTTCCACTCATCGGCTGCCTGTTGGAAGGCATCTCCAGCGTATGTAAAGTCTGCGTCGGATGGGAAACCGTCCCGCACCACGAAGTACAAAAGATTGGTAGGACCAGACGCTGACACACTCCATCGGGGGATGAGAGGGCCCAGGCCAACTACGAGGTCCCCTCTTCCCTTGTTTGCTGGAGATCTTTCATGAACTGGTGGACGACCAAAGGTCTCGTTGAGGCCGTTTTGAGTTCGGCATGGGTAGAAGGCTTTTCCTTCCATGCTAGCTGAGTTTACGAGAGGGGCTTGGTCGGCTTTGTTGATGTGTGTTGAAGGCTTTGTGCCGCACCAGGTCTGAGGTTTTTGCCGGGAGTTGTGAAAGGACATGAGATTTGAGGTTGTTGTGCAAAACTTGAGGGGAGGGATGGTGTATTTATGTCCAACAGTAGCCTTGCATGTTGCCAAACTAAGCCATAAAAATTCCACCGTAGTTTGGAGTACTTCAGCTCGTATCCATTACTGGCTTTGTTGAACTAGACCCAGGCTTTCGTCTGCAGTCTCTCGTTCTAGTATCTAATTGACTCTGTGCTTCAACCTGTCCCATGGTCTTACTCTGCCCATGCTCAATGCGGTAAGTTCAGCTTGTATTAAGAAGTCTAAAGACAAGATGCGGAGCATTTCATGCACACATATCGAGCTGAGAGATCAAACAGCTTGAACTCTGCATCCAAGCTGAGCCAACAAGCGAGAAAAAGCACATAATCACTTTAGAACTAGACACCATTCCTAGATTATGTATTGCAACATCATAAAGTTTACAAAATGCTGATAGAGTTTGTAGAGACTTAAGCTGAAAGATATGTCGTCGGTGTTTGGTGTTTGGCATAGAGCAACTGGCAAAAGTGGATACTATATCAGTGGGCTTGTTGAAAGAATGTAAAGGACTTTAGCCCTAAAAACAGCACTAGTACTTACAAGCAATCATTACAGTGAGTTAAAATGATTGTGAAGCATATTAGACCTGGGCGAGAGAAAGGCTGAGGCACTTGCTCGATACGACACAAACATGTGGCGGGCAACGGCGAAGCTGAGCGACAGCGTCGATCTGATATTTGCATGTTATCGGTACACCAAAGTCAAACAAAGGTCATTCCAAACGAGCTGGGTGCGGCATCAGCACAGGCTATATTGTGAGTTTGTTGATGGACTCAAAAGGTAGAAGCATGGCCTAAATGACGATACCTGACCAGGAGCCATATACACTTCCACTACGGGCACAGAGATACAATGATCGTCTTGCGTTTATAATTGAACGGGCGGGCAAGGGAGCGCAGGACAGCCAGTAAGTAGATGTTGTTCGCCTCGGAGGACCAGTCAACGCCCCACCCGAGTTACCCCAGAGCAAGCGACGGCACGCCGCGGCATGCGGGGTGCTGCATTAGTCCTGCGCAGAGCCGTACTGCGATATGGCGTAGCTGAATACTGAGACTGCTTTCAGCTCTCCTTGGTCTAGGATCTTCAGGTGAAGTGCAGTATTGTCCGTGCTCCCAGCCAGCCAGAAAAGTGGGATGCCGACCACTTAGATACTGTAGGCAGAAGTTCCTCAAGCTCTACAGAACCTTTCTCCAAGGCATCTACAAGTTTAGCCAGGGGAGTCTACGATTTCTAGCTAAGTTGTTTCGTAGTCATAATGTATTGTATATACCTAGGCCTAATATAAAGAATGTAATTATCCTACGTTTTTAGGATCTAGATGCTGTGCCTGCACAAGAAGAGCAAGGGACGGCGCGCTGCAGCATGCGGGGTGCTACATTGTCCCGCGCAAAGGCGTGCTGTGATATGGCGTAGCTGACTACTGAGACCGCTTCGGCTCTCCTCGGCCCAGAATCTCAAGAATTTGTGAGGTAAAGGACAATGCCGTCCGTGCTCCGCTGCCTGAAGTGGCAAGTCACGAGCCAGGCTGCAGCCCGCAGTTCAGCCGCCAAGCGATCACGTGAATGACTAGCGCGGGCCCCTCCCACCGGGTATATAAACCTGCCTCCGGACATCCTTTGCAACTCATACTTACCTTCTTGCGATCACTGAGCTCAAGCTTTCAGTCGATCACTCGGGATCTGCTGCATTGCACAGCGCGGACAGGTCACGGGTTGAAATTCATTCGTGGGTTTCAGTGGGACAATTTTTGCTGGTCTGCCTTTTGGCTCTTTTTCATTGACTGCATGGCCTTGTGCTGTGCATCGAGGAAGAAGCAACCACCTTCACTTTGGCCGCTACTCTTCCGTGGTCCCCTGCCTCATGGTTCGTGGCTGTCTAACGTTTGGTTTGCCTGCGCTGTTTGTTGCACGGCTTGTTCGTCAACCTGACGCGACACGTCCTCGACGCGCCAGAGCCCAGGCATGCAATCATACCACGCTTAGCCTGTCCGTATCATCTTCTCCGAGCACGTGCACTATCTTGTGCTCGACAAATACGCAGCGGCGATTGTACCTCCCATCTCGCTGATACCTCGCTGACAAAGGCGCTGTGTCGCTTAACCACTCAAGCCATCAATTACATCAATATGACACCAAACATAATTTTTGTCTCGAAACAACCATTGCCCCTCCGTCTCCACCAATTATCATACTTTCATTGCCTTCCTGGATATATCATGACGTTTGGCTAGGGCAAATTTTATGTTTTCGTTCGCCGGTAGTTGAAGAAAGGCTACGGCAGTAGAAATGCACGACGGAAGAGCTATGTCATCGGTGGAGCGTTATGAGCTGTTCAGTTGTAATTCTGAAGCAACGTAGGTCGTGCCTCCAATCTTAAACCAGCTTCTCTTTTCCTCTGCTTTCCCTAGATGCAACTCAGTAATACTCTTCAATTTCATTACAACAAACAACAAATACTCACCCAAGATGATGTCACAAGTTGCTATGCAGGCTGAGAAGGCCGTCGGCCACAGCGACAATGCGACCACCGTACAGGACAACACAAACCCAGCCAACAAGCCAGAGTGGGCCAGCCGATCTGGCGAGAAGATGAAGGCTCTAGCATGGATGGGTAAGAACACCGTCGAAATGGTTGAGGTGCCCAAGCCCGCCATTGTTGAGCCACGCGATGTGATTGTCAGGGTCACTGGGTCCACGGTATGCGGATCGGATCTCCATCTGCTTCACGGCACCGTGGTCGAGCTACAGAAGGGTGACATCCTCGGACACGAGTTCTGCGGTGTGGTAGACGAAGTTGGTAGCCAAGTCACAAAATTCCAGAAGGGGTGCGTAAATCTTTCGGCCAGCAGTGAACCATGGCTAATGTTGACAGGCAACGAGTCGTCGCATCTTTCCAGATTGCATGTGGTGATTGTTACTACTGCAAGCAGAAGCTTTCGTCCCAATGCGAGAAGACTAACTCCAACACGATCGAGAACGCAATGTATGGTGGCCGAACCGCAGGCATGTTTGGGTACTCGCATTTCACTGGAGGTTTTGCAGGCGGCCAATCCGAGTATACTCGCGTTCCTTACGGCGATGTCAACCTGCTACCTCTGCCAGATGATGTTCCTGATGAGGAGGGTCTCTTCCTATCCGACGTCCTTTGTACATCATGGCATGCCGTTGTCGACACAGGCGTGAAGAAGGGTGATGTAGTAGCTATCTGGGGTGCTGGGCCCATTGGACAAATGGCTGCCGACTTCTCGCTCCTGAATGGCGCATCGAAAGTCATTGTAATTGACCAAAACTGGCGGCTCGACTTTATCAAGGAGAGGTATCCCAACGTCGAAACGATCGATTTCTCAAAACTGGGCAAAGGCGAGTCGGTGACGAGCGCGCTGAAGAGGATGTGTAACAACCGCGGCCCAGATGTCAGCATTGAGTGTGCGGCCGGCGAGTATGCAAAGGGCTGGGCACATTACTTTGAAATGATGTTGGGTCTGGAGACGGATACGAGTGAGTTGGTCAACGAGATGATTACCAGTACTCGAAACTTTGGGCGCTGTGGCATCACAGGTGTATACGTTGGATTTGTAAGTCTTACCTGCTATATCTACGCATCTTCAAGTACTAACATTCTGCAGACAAACCACTTCAACATCGGCTCCCTAATGGAGCGTGGCATCCGTCTCATCGGCAACGGACAAGCACCCGTACACATGTATTGGGAGTCACTTCTGAAGATGATTCAAGACAAGCAGATCAAGCCACTGAAGATGGTCACCCACCGCGTCCGTCTCGAGGATCTCGACAAGGTATACTACGCATTCGACAAGAAAGAGGATGGCATGCAAAAGGTCTTTGTCGAGACGAAATTCAGCTTCCCAGCATGCCAGGGCAGCCCTGAATTGAAACGGTTCTAGATTAGCACCCTAGGTACTCCACATTAAAGCTTGATAGTTATCTTTAGCCATCACGTGTAGTTAATAATAATTGAAATGATACGCACCATCTCTATCTAGCATATAATTCCCCGCCATGTCCAAGCTCACGTCTACGCTCAGTCAAGCTGCGTCGCACGCAGGCCACACCCGCTCCCCATTCGAGCTTCGCGGCCAAGTGCGTCACCAAACACGTCATGCTGTGCCCCCGACTCAGGCGGCCGATGCCTCCGCCTACGATCCTAGCGCCACCCCACCTCACCGCACAAGGCAAACAATTTAAGCATCGAGTGGCGCGCTATTGCGAACGGTTATTTGCACTTCGGAAGTATTTCTCGTGCGAGCGCCGAGCCGTGATGTGGCGGGACGTTGCGATATGGAGGTGGGCGGGGTTGATGCCATTGCGTTGCGGCTAGCGGAGGGTAGGCACTGTACGTACAATAGAGATAGGCTTGCGTGTAGGGAGTGGGAGGAATGAGCCAGGGTGATGTGAGAGCTTGAAGATGGAGTATGGATGAGTTGTTGTCGGCGGGTGGTATCTACGTCGTGGAGTGTAACGCGCTTATCTACAGGCCACGGCGCCATGCTCTCGCACGCGTCCAGTGAAGCGGTGGTTACACATTTCTTGTTATTCTGTATCGTACACATATCATCCATGTGTCTTCGAGACCAAGCACTACGCTCCAAGAAGACTCGATGCTTCGCACGCAACACATGGATCCACCATGTGCGCAGCGCAAGGACTCCCTAGAAGCAGAAAACAAGAGATATACTAACCCTCTATTTCAAGCCTTGAAGATCGACAAAGGACCGAAAAGACGCAGACGGGTAGATCCCGGTGCACCGTGAAGTACCTAGCGCATCGCAGGTGCGAATCTAGCAGCGCATAGTGAATTTCCACATACGATGCAACGACGCAAGTCCAGGTACCCTACGTAGGTCGGCATGGCATTGCCAACACGCCCCTCCATCCACACACACACATGACCTCACAACGCCTCCGTCACACAATCCGGCACCCCGGCACTAGCACCCGCGCGTCAAATCCCATTCTGCCATGATGCGAAAGCAAACAAGGCAGCATGCACTTTGTGCCTCGCTTGGCAATGCTGTTGTGTCAGGGAGGTGATTCCTGGCGCCATTGGGGGGCTACGAAATAGGGACGTCAGCGTCGCCATGCAGGGACAAGTTACAGCGTCCATGTGATGGGGGCGCAAGACGCTAGATGGTATTGCCGTTGACCAATTTGTTCGCGGGGTGGGTGCCGCTGAGCGAACAACAGGCTGAGGCGGCGGGATGTGCTTGAAGTGGAAGGTCGAAGGGCAGGGATTGGGGCGGGTATGGGCGTGGGTAAAAGGGGAATAGGCAGCGGTAGAAACAGTGAAGCAGTTTGATGATGATGATGTTATGTTTTTTTATCATGGTTTTAATTACATTAGCTTTTCTGCGAGGTTTGTACAGGGTTCCCGCTCAAGATAGTATGCTAATGCTAAATGTTGCAAAAATGGATGTCTGATTCCGAATAGTGAACGCCGTTGAAATGCGACAGAATGGTATACGCGATGTATGTTGACAAATGAAATCGTTTCTAGGGGAAAAAAACGCAAAGAAATTCAGGAATGATGAGTCCCGGTGGTGGGTTACAGCACTTTGTGAAGACCTAAGCCATTGCGGCTACTCCATGCTTCTCGTCCTCATCCTTCTCGAACATGACATCTTCTAGCCATTTGGTGGCCTTTGCGCAGAGCGAATCGACGTACGTTGTCCAAAGATGCGCGATGGTGTATTCGACGACGAAAAATGTGGGGATCGCGAGCGCCCAGACGAACCAGTTTGTTGATCGTGGAATGTAGTGCTCGATAGCTTTGCCTTCTCCTTCAGCGGGTGGTTGTTCTACCCAGTATGGCTTGGTGCTCCATCCGTAAATCAACCGTGCGAGGCCGACTTTCATGACAGTGCCGTGCGTAAGGTACACTGCGAAGCTGTTTCGGCCAACCCACATGAATAGCTTGTTTGAGAAAATGTTTTGAAGCGTGGGCGACAGCCAGATGCCAGTAACCATGAGGTCCCATCCGATAGCGGTGAATCGTTTCGGGTAGCTTGCTGCGCCGTTGGGAATAATCCAGTCTCCGATAACCTTAAGTTGCCTAGACCAAAGCGCCCATTCCCAGTGCTCACCTGGGTAGCAGGCAACATACCAGCCGAGAACGATGAGGAGGATAAGAACAATACGGCGGGCTTTGGGGTGACTGTTGACGAAGTCACGAAACCTCTTCTCTGAACCAATATCGCAAAGAATGACGCCGTAGAGAAACTGGCACTCGAACGTTTCTGAATAGAGTCAGCCGCATGGTCTAATCGCACACAGCTTATTGGCTTACCCTTTTCTGGGCTGGTACGCATCCAGTACCAGAAGAACAAAACGGAGCATGTGAATAGGCGCATACGAAACTTCATGAAGACGGTCGCGAATAGTAGGACGTAGATTAGGAAGGCACCCTGGAGTAAGGGAAGAAGCGCCCATTGGTGGTCATCGTATTCGTTGTTTGCGCCCGACCACGACCGCTGGAAATTCTTGAATAGGCGAGGAATCTCAGAACCAAGACCGCCAATGTTTTGGGGAACAGAACGGCGAAACCAGTGGGAGTCACTCCTGTGGGCAACCTCGAAAGCACCAATCTGTGCAAAGAACCACGCAATAACAAGAGCAATCGTGGCAGGCATGATGAGGCGCGGTGGTCGACGAAAGGCAGACTTGCCGAGAGTGGTCAATGCCGCTGGAATGTTGCCAGACTTGGCCTGTCGAAGGGGCTTGATTGCGCACACATATCCTGTAAGGAAGGCAAACATAGTGACTCCAATCCTTCCTTGCCATGGTAGTCTTAGGAAGGGTAGTTGGAGAATTTGAGGGGTGGCATTCTCGTTGTCGCGCGGCGACCATAAGCTGTAGTCCCAGGCGCGACAGAGATGTGTGACGACAACCCAAAATGAAGCAACTCCTCGTACACCCTACTCGCGGTTAGCTATGGCATAAAAGAAAGATGAGAACGACATACTTCTACCCATGTGACATTTTGGCGGTTGTTGGACATATTGTGAATGCCCGTGATGGCTACGCTAACGTCGGGCCTCTGAGAGGTGGTGGCGTAGACGAACGATGAACCTTTCGTAAATCAGAGGCAGGGTCATGCAAGTGAAGTATGTATAGAAGGCAAGGGAAGAAGAGACGTCACCCATGTAGGGGAGAAATAGCCACAAGAAGATGGAATAAATCAAAGAACAAGAAGTGAGCGGCGGCTGTGGCAGGTATAGAAACGCATCGGTGACGGTGGCTTTCCTCGAACTAAGACGGTGTTAAAGTGTCCAGCAACAGGGTTAAGCAAGTCCCCATGCAAAGGCGGGTAGTCGGATAGGGCGCTTGGCATCGTAGTTGTCCGTCAGGAGGCAGTGATTGACGCCAATATTTGCCTATCTGATTGGCCTCAGGCTCTAGAGGGAAACAGGCGCCGAGCCTGCAATGGCAGCCGCGTAATATTTCTCGGCGGCGGGATCCTCACGTCAAAAAGAAGCCCACCGTTTCACGGCCTGAGCCCTTGGCAGTGAACACAGCGTTGGTGTTGGCTCGTTGTTCATGGCATTGCATTTCTAGAGCCGGTTGTCGGCACCTCTGAAGATTCACAAGAGTGGATGCTATTTCAGTGTCCCCAGGGGAGTAATGAGGATTGGACAGTTTGTGGCACAGGTACTGCGCGTCTCAGCGGCCTGGTCGCGACATGATGTGCAAGAGATGCATGCACCCAAAGTGTGGCGAGCAACGACAAGGCGTCTCAGAAGTGAGCCATCTCAAAGTAGCTAGCATACGTAGCGTGATTGGTGCGGCTGCTTGGAGGCGTGAGCCACACCGCGCTCCTTACGCGGCATATGAACTGAAGGCACGGGGAGCCGAATCGGATACAATGTCCATTGTGGAGAGATGAAAAGTGGTTCACATTGATGAGCCGCGCAGAGTGTTGAGTGCTCCTATTAATGCGTGTGCGTCCATGTTGCGCGTCTGATCGCCTTCAGGAATAGATTCGCATCTGTGGATATGGAGAGATGAAGCTCTGCACAATGCAGGGACGACATCAAACATGGGAAAATGCGGTTGCGCTTGGCATCTGCCGTCACCTGAGATGAGGTTCGGCCAAGGCCGGACGCAAGACTGCTGCCGTCATTTTGCATTGTCGCGTAGATGGTTTCTTCGCTTAGGGCCGTGCGGGTAGATAGCATGCAACCCTGCTTCCACTAGGAGGCGGACATACGCACGATAGAGATAGCGGGTGATGTCATATCACTGCGACAACACCGCCTGCGGCTACATGGCGCAGTTTCTAAGATCCATCAATTATCAATTCGCTGAACAAACGTCAGTGATTCTTCTCTACGATCTCCTTGGCAAAAGCAGCAAAATCTCGCCGCTCGTCCACCTTCTCCCACAGGTTGGGCTGCGTGAACACCGCCAGCGTATTTCTTGCGACTTGTCCTCCGCTGCCTGGCCCCGCGCCCCGGACAAAGTGGGGTACTGCTTTGAATCTGCCCTTGGTAATAATCTCGAGCGCTTCGCCGGTCTGAAAGGCAAGGCAGTCTCGTGGAATGCTGACCTTCGTCACCGTGCCTGTCCGCGAATGAATATAGAGGCCGGCCTTGGGATCAGGCGAGCGGTCAAGTTCCTCTAGCGGCACGAATGCGCTGCCCGTCTGCGGCGGATGGGCAGATTCGTCAACAAACATGGCGGATGTAAGCCCAGTGAGACATCCGTGGTCCAAGTGCGTGGCACACCAATCGTCTTGGTCGGCATTTGTATCGCTGACAGCCTCGCCTGCTGACTGAGGGCTGGGAAAGTAGTGCAGCAACCTCGCTTTAGTGGAGATGCTCGTCTTAACAACATGTTCGAGATAGCCTTTTTGGTACCCGTCGATGTTAGCCTCTGCATACTTATCACAAGCTCGGGCTACTAGCGCGGCTATATCGATGATTAGGGTACATAGCTCGCGAAACGTCTGCTCAAAACCTGGAAGGAGCTGTTCAGATGGCCATACATTGGGCGCCGTGTACTCGGGAAACGCGGGATACCTCTCAGCCACAGATGGTTGCTGATCTTCGAAGCCTGATGCACAATTGACATAGTAGGAGCCCTTGAGTGTGTCATAACGGCCGTCTTTGAGCGTCTCTTTTCCACATGACCATCCTACCAGCCACTTTGCCGCTGGCGACTCAAGCTTTTCTACAGATACGTTAGTTGGCCTAATATATTGAGATTGATGCTCGCTTACCAAGCTCGCTTGGTGGTAGGTTTCCAAGAGCAGACGAATATGACAGTAACCTCTGCCTCAATTCGTGAAATTTTGATGGCAGATGTTTCACAACGATGATGCCCAGACTGGCTGGGCCAAAGGCATCCTCAAGAAGAGAGAACTCGACATTGTCTAAAGTCGCGTTACTTACAGTTTCCTAGTCCAACAGATACAGTTGCTCACCTTTTTGCAAATCACCGAGAGACACGGCAATTGCATCCTGCGTAACGGTAGTGCTTGGGTTTGCCATATTGATATAAGAAATGATCGGTGGACAAAAAGGAAAAGAGGTTGAGTAAGTTTATTCATTGTAAAGTGGCTCTCGCAAATTTGAAGTTCGTCAAATGATGGCCAAGGTGACCTGCCCGATTAGGATATGAGGCGGCGACCTCCGCTTTGGCCATGTCGGAGCTTAAGCTTAACCTCGGAGCACATCACCAGCCAGAAACAAATCATCATGCCCAAGGCACTGCACTTCAAGGGCGACAAAAAGGTGAAGAAGAAGAGAAAACCTGCCGAGCCCTACGATGCAGACGGTGCGCCGTCTAAAGCGCTCACTACGGCTGCGACCACGGAGGGAAGCGAAGACGACGACTCTTGGGTGACCGCAGACGTGCCTAGCGACATATCAGGGCCCATTGTCATTGTTTTGCCCACAGAGAGGGCCACGTGCCTGGCATGCGATGCAAATGGCAAGGTCTTCGCTAGTGAAATCGAGAACATCGTCGACGGCGATCTAAAAACAGCAGAGCCGCATGATGTGAGACAGGTCTTTGTCGCAAATCGCGTAGCAGGCACCGAGAGCCTCAGCCTCAAAGGGCATCATGGAAGGTGCGTGGTGCCGAAACGGGTGCTGTTTCTTGAATCTTGGCTAAATATTGACCGCCTCTAGATACCTAACTTGTAACAAATATGGCATCCTGACCGCAAATGCGACCGCTATCTCGCCCGAAGAGTCCTTCATCGCCATCGCTGTGCCCAACAACCCCTCTGCCTTCTCTCTCCAGACCGCCCGCGACCAATTTCTCAGTATTGATGAGTCATCTACGAGCGGTCCGGAAATACGCGGCGATGTCGAAAGCATCACATTCAACACCACTTTTCACATACGCATGCAAGCCCGTTTCAAGCCGCGCCTCAAAGCATCCAAGGACGAGAAGGCCAAAGAGAAGATCAGCAAAAAGGACCTCGAAGAGCTGATTGGCAGGAGGCTCGATGACGATGAAGTAAAGCGTCTAAAGAAGTCGCGGCGAGAGGGCAACTTTCATGAGACCGCACTGGACATGAAAGTCAAGTCCTCGCATGACAAGTACGCATCTATGTAAGCCCGTCGAGCTCAACCGCATAGCCGCTGTCTCGAGACTTTGCCACCCTACATACCGCCAGGTGCGTCTGTCCTACAACGGCCACCACTCTCATCCTCGCCATGGCTTGCACAAGCCTGTTTACTGTAGCTGTATGCGTCACGGTTATCGAATTGTCACGCGCCACCTTTTTGCCGCTGTGTGGCTGGGCAACGGAAGGATCATCCGTCTCGGCGCATCGGTGTGGAACCTCACCAACATCAATGGGACACCGCTTGGCCGCCGTTCCTTCCGAAAAGGGGGGGACCACCTAATCAGTCAACATGTTTTCTTCCCAGGTTTTATGCACCGTTCTGTTGGTGGCGGGAAATGAGTGTCTTGGGTGTGGCATCTGGGCCCCTATCCATGCCCAGAGCCGAATTCAGAAGCGGGACAATGATCTACAGCACAACCAATCAATTAGCTCTCATAATTACACTATGCATCGCCTTCCAATCTAAAACATAGGAGTAGGATAATCACTACGCCTCATCTACGTTGTCATCTAGAATCCACCGATCTGAAACTTAGTCTAGTCGTCGATCACGTCACAATTGCTTGGTTTCATTAAACATTAAAATAGGTTTCTAGACCTCCAGCATCCTCTGGAACCAGAATTCATAACATTCTAGTGCTCATTAGCAGAATAATGTGTGAATAACTCAAAACGAGGGCAAAAAGTTAAGACAGATAATATGGCAGGGTATGTGGATTTCTGTGCTCAGCCACTATGGATCGTATAATATTGTGTACCTTATCTACTCAGTCATGTTTTCCTAGTTCGACCTGAGCGCAGAGATGGATCTTTCAAAGAATACATACCCTAGTCATCTAGTCACTCGACTATTTCCTAATCTCTAAATGATGTCCGCTGCTATTGACTCCCGTCCGTTTCAGAATTCGAAAGTTTCCGGAGAACATGAGGAAGAAGTCGAGGCGAGGGGGTCATGGTTGAAGTGGAGTCTCAATCTCGAAGATTACATTGATCCCAAGTGACCACCATCTGGTATCACTGACCGAAGTTGCTGCGGAACATGTAGACAAAATACAGCAGAATCTCATACTGAATGTCGTTTGCAGCATCGCGACGGGCTGCAATGGGGGTATACGTGTTATCGACAGAGTCATATTTATCTTTGGAACCTACGTCATCGTTAGCTTAGCCCAACTAGAGAAGGCGGACTGCATGCCCTCTATCATTGGATTCACCCGGCGGTAGTTTTGAGGTTTCCATGGTCGAGCTTCTTCCTCGGGAACATTGGCCGTACCACAAACATAAGAATACTCTCGAACAACAGCCTATAAGGGCCCCACCTCTGCTTTAGTGTTGGCTTCTACTCATTGCTCAGCAGACTTGCCCTCTTGGCACCTTTGCGTTCAATCCGTACTGCTGTGGTGAGTCGCTCGCTTGCTGTTATCTCAGCAGCATTTCTTTCTGCCTCTCCTTCGTCTCGAACCCTTGTGACCACATATGCCGCGAGATCATCACATAGTGTCTTCCGTACCTGGGATATTGTCTCTTCAAGGCTTTCGATCAACCTCCCATCGTTGTTTTCATAGGCACCCTCGAGGGACTTGTGGTAGGTGACGAGTGTTCTAATGAGAACCGCTTTGTATCATGATGCCAAGACTTACCAAATGCCGCCTGAGAGCAGTAAGTAAATGGCTACCTTCACTTTGCTTTTATGTTCGTTTGTCTACCGCCTTAGCTTATATATTAGGGCCCAAGACTTTCCATACTCTACCTTTCTTTCTCTTTACGTTCGCGGTAACACATGACCTGACCGCAAGACATCATGGCGAAGGAATGCGGTGCCAACTTTGCCGGCGCACGATACGACTTCAGTGGTGAGAGCAATGAATGGGCAGAGCGACAATCGAAAACAATCTTTTACATACAACTCAACGGTTTAACCAGTACGTGCAGTAAAGAGTTCAGAGGCACAAGCCGCGAGGCAGTAATCCAGATGGGATGTAAGCCACCTCAGCTTCCCACTCAGCCCGAACTTAACTTCACGTCTGGCCAAAAAGTACTCTTCGTGGGCATGCGGCCGAGCGATGCTTCTAAACACAAAAGGATTGCTGCTACAACCAAGGGAAGTAAAGGCAAGTCAGTCTCATCGAATGATGAACCTGTTGTCGTTCCATACGATTCAAATGCCACACGTGTAGTGGTTCCATTTGGCAAGGCTCAGGTAACTTACTATTCTCTGATCGATCCAAACGATGCTGGACTGTGTAGGGCTATCACTATAGATGGAGAAGAAGTTTTCTTTTTCCCAGAGTGGCGCGATGATAAAGGAAACGCAAGTCACAGTAGCAGGAGAAAGTATGCGAGCGACGCAATCCGAGTCGCTGCTGAGGCAAAAGCCAGAACTAGAGCCGGAACAATCGATCCAATTGGAGATACTAGCCTCTTAGATGGTTACAAGAATCTTCTAGAGGAGGGTGTAGGAAACAGTGAAAGTAATTCTTTCATGACCAAGCTCTTTCAAGCAGACACCGCGATCGATAATACTACGGCGCAAGAGGTTAAGATGCATATCGAGGTAGGCGCGTCCCGCTAATGAGTGATACGTTGTATTGACATATATTGACAGAAGACGTGGGCGCCTCTCAAGAGCCTTGAGATCACAACTATCGAGCTATTGAGGTTATCTGCTGGTATAGTTGCAAACAACCTGAATCTACACCCGCGGCACCGCCGCATCTTTATTGTAAACGCTATCAAAAAGTTGCGTCGAGATCCGAGCATAAACATGTCAACACTCGTTCATGAAGCATCTGAAGTTGCAAAGCTTTCAGTATGAACAGAAATTCCTGGAGCGCAATTAGGGCTTAGCGATGACCTAGTTGTCTTGCGTTCCCTGATCGATGCTATCAAAAACGAGGTCAAAGAGATACGAAACCTCAATGAGAAACAAAACACTGGAACACGGCTAGGAGAGCTTGAAAAGTAGCTAGACATTTACAAGCAAGCTATTTTATTGGACAATAATGAAGGCGAGGAGAGTCCCAACTCAATGGATAGTCTAGTTTTCATATGACTTCAAATAACACTCATTGCATTGAATCCATAGCCTGTGGCGCAGGTGGTATGGGAAGAGCGTCGCACCAGACAGGGATATATCCTCCACAAGGAAGTGGCCCTAGCTAGAAATATATATCCTCGATCTCAGACCTGTCCGATTATATATGACGTGGACAGTCAGGTGCCTGTCTGGGCTATGATTGGCGGCGGGGTTTGGGATTATTATTCTCTCTTCTCTGCAGCTAACCAGTGTGTAAGATATGTTAAATCATGTTTTATGGCGACATGTAATCTCTGCGGTGGTATGGGGGCTAATGCTCGTGATTGGGATGGAGGGGAAATGACTGGTAGCTGACCCTTACACGTGTTCTCGTGTTCTCGCGTTCGTTAGCGTGACATCCTACCTGTGTCAACCTCTGAACAGCAGCAGCCAGTCAAACAACCGCATCATGTCGCCCGATGAATATCAGGAACTTGGTCGACGATATTACAAACTCAAACAATACGAGGATGCAGCAAAAGCCTTTACAAAAGGGATCGATATCGCGCCGACTGTCAACCTATATGATCATCGAGCTGCGACGTACGATAGGCTGGAGGACTACAATGCCGCTGTGAAGGATGGCAGGGAAATGATCAAGGTAGACAAGGCAAATGTTAAGGGCTATCTTCGCACCGCCAGCGTGCTGGAAAAGATGGAAAAGGCAGAAACAGCCCTGGCTATCTATAAATACGGGATGAAGAACGTACCCGTCGGCGATAGGAACTACAAGGTACGTAGCTGCGCCGATTTGAAATCTAGAGGTGTCGCCTGACCTCGCCACCGTAGCTTCTCCAGCAGCTCCACGATAAGATGACGCGCCAACTATCACCAGCAAACTCGGTTGACCCTTTCACCATCCTCCCCGTCGAGCTTGCAGAGCAAGTGCTAGAATACTTCGACTTCAGGCGTGTCGTCAACTGCATGCGCGTCAGCAAAGGCTGGAGGGACTACATTGCAAAACTACCTAGGCTTTGGCTCCATCTCGATCTGTCTGGCGCGCGAAAACTGGTTCCTCGTAGTTTCATCGATAAGGCCGTTCGACGCTCCCAATACCGCCTAACACGCATTACCATACACCGGTTCGAGCACGTAGATGTCCTAAGAAATATTGGCAAAGCGTGCAAGAGCCTGGCAGAGCTAGACTTTATTACTCTGCCACATAGGATGGCATCCACACTCATTGACATTGTGCGTTGCGCTCCAAAGCTCGAGAGGTTTACGGTGCGCCAGGAAATAACCCTAGACGCCCTTGAACAGATTCTCAATGCTCGGCCAACATTAAGACACCTCACCTGCGACCAAGTCAGATGGTCCAACACCTCAATGCAGTGGAAAGGCCGCTTTGTAGATCTTGAGACTATCAGCCTGCATGCAATCAAGCCAGAAGCTCAAAGGGGACAACAATTATACCCATTAGGTTTATTGAAACAAAGCCCGAATCTGAAAACTCTGCACCTTAGCAACGTTTCTATTAGCAGCCTCCCACAAAATATTTTCCCTAACTTACCATTGACAACGTTGGTACTAAACCGTGTGAGGTTCTCTAGATTTCCTATGCTCCCTCACACGCTAGAACGACTGGTCATTGAATACGATGGATCCTATCCGCTCGATCCACTCGAATCATACTGGATGGATTCGCACCTACCCATGCTTACCCATCTGGCTTTGACGGATATTGGCAATTTGTCTGGAAAGAGTTTAGAAAACCTACTTGATTTGACTTTTGATGATGTCGGTAACAGCCAGCCGGGATCCGGTTCACAGAAAGGCAGTAAACAGTTACAATCTCTCTGTATTCGAGGGACGCTCGACGATCAATCTTCCGGGCTTTTCGGCCCCACCGACAGGGCTCTGTTTGCTCGCTCAGTGCGTATCCTAACGCCTACTTTGCGATACCTCAATATATCCACTCTTCCATGCAACGACGACGAGATTGATCATCTCGTTACTTTCCAGACGGGGCTCATAAGTATCAATTTGAGCTACACACAGATAACAGGCGCTTCGATCAGGACACTAGTAGATAAAGTACCAACACTGAAATCTATTTCCGCTGATTGCTGTATGGGAATCAGCGGCAGGGATGCTATTGAGTATGCGAGACGCAAGGGTGTGACAGTGAGCTGCAGCATGAACGAGGGCAAAAGTGGGCGGAAGGTTCGATATGGTTAAAATGAAACAATGCCATATTTTCTCTCAACCGATATTATGTTGGCTTAGGCGCCTCCATATCTAGACGTTTTTGCCTCCGAAAATAGAAGCCTATAAGCTGGGAATTCCTTGGTACTGGAAAATCCTAGATACCTAGTCAATCCATATTCATTACGTAATCGTTGTCAACTTTAAGAGAAGTAGCATTAGACCTTAGCTGAGGTCAGTCAAACCAGGCCGCGCAAAATTTAGTGCTTCGGATTCAAAACTTTGCCCTTTACTGTCCTGTCAGGGCTAGAGAGTTCTCGTCCCCATCCCAATAGGCGTCCGTCATAATATCTGATATTGGCGCTCTCCTTGTTGGATTAAGATCCGTCATCCGCAAGATTAGCTTCTTTGTTTCATCATTGAGGTTAGGAAACGTATCCTTTGACCATTCCGTAAATTTCTCATTTACTCCGTTTTCTCTTACCACTTGCCATAAACCGGTCAAGAGCTCACCAGCCTCGTTGTCGTTAACATGTTTTACAAGCGCATCTGGTAGCGGGCCAAAAGTTATGAGTAGCTTGAATAGAACCACCAGCTCAGGCTCAGTCTCGGGCTCTTCAAAATTTAGGTAGAAAGATTGTGTCCCCGTAATAACTTAGAGGCACTAGAAAAAATAATTAATAAACTTGTTCTAGCTGAGCTGAACATGGACTCACCAAAGGGCAAAAGAGAAGACCTCTGAAGGTTTTCTAACGCCTTTCCCTAGTTGCCCTTCTGGGCTACGCCACATGACATTCCCGATCCTATAATTTAGTAATTTTTCGCCTTTCAATTTTAAGGCACAGTCCATATCGCCCAGGACCACCTTTTCTAGATGAAACTCATCCCTCGGGTCCACATACCAGTTGAGAAAGACATTGTTCGGCTTAACATCTGGGGGACAATTAGTCGGGGAATTATTCGAGAACACCAAGATCGTATCATGCCCAGATGTATCCAATCCTTCGCGTGCATCTCAGCAAGTGCTAGTCCAACCTCCTTTAGAATTGTCTTCCTTACTGTTATGGGAAGGACCGGGTAGTTCTCTACCAACGAAAGCAAATCGGTGTTGAAGTATTCATAGACGACGATGTTCTCTTTTTCGATTTGGTCTATGTGGATACGGAGACGGGACTGGCCTTCGAACTCATTTCGGAACTCTTGTAAGTGCTCGAAAATCGACCGCGAGACAGGCTTCAAAACAAAGGGTTGTTGTCACAGCTAGAATTAATTATCAACTCGGTTAGCCTACAGGATATAAGATATTTCTAAATCTCACAGCGCAAGGCAGACACTGAGTTCGGGCTTCTTAGGATGCCGCTGGAGTACCCTTTGGAGCTTGTACTCGCGATTATTTTGGCCAACGAGTGTGGAGAGCCCTCTCACAGCTTTGAGGATACGAGTCGGGCGGAGAATCATGTGAGGTATGATAAGTGTAAAGAAATGTTGATGATAGGTAGAGCGACGCAATTTGACGAGGGGCGAATGAGATGTGTTCGGGATAGTCGGAATAGTTAGCAGCATCGGAATGGACGCATGGGTGTGAAGGCCACGATAGCTGCAAGCGAGACAGCTCATTGGTCAATTGGACAGCTGATAAATGTGGCCGCCCTTTTCAGCAACTTGCCAACGCCACGCGCCCTACTGCAACGTCTAGCTAATATTTATATGGTATCGCGTGCATCGAAGCCTGTGTGTCCAACACTAATACACAGAGCTTCCATTAAATGCAATGACCCTTTTATGCACCATCTCCGCGCCCTTTTATCCCTCGCACGTGTAAAAGGCAGTGAAAATTTGATTGCAAGGCAGCATGGTTAACCACTTGTTTGGAAAATTTGCAAACAAGCCAATGACACAGCGTATCCACCTGTCGTATATTTGTTACATGAGCATTCGCGGCAACGCACTGCACTCAATCGTCATCCCAGGTCGTGACCTGATACTTGGCTGAGGTGCTGCAGGGTTCCGTCTGCCTGCAGATGGATGATAGATACCGATAGACAACTTTGAACAGACTGTGAGCGCTTTATAAAACCAATAGATAGGATAAAGACATGTTTGGATATGTTATTCCAATTAGCGCTTACCGCTTTGAGCTTGTAGGGCGCATGACTCCCCGCATCCAGTCTCAATGGCCAAGGAAAGCCATTTGCTCAGCAAATCCTCCACATGCATCTTGGGGGGCACCATCACCATTCTACTGCAGCAGATGACTCAGGCAAACTATCTCTGTCAGGATGTATAAGATCGCCTCAGGTCCCCCCTTTCTACTGCCATACATACATACATAGTACAGGCCTCAAATTTCACCTTCGCTTTTGATGGTACCACGGCCATTGGCTTTTGCCACTCGCCATTCCTCCCTTTGACTTAGCTCAGCTTCCAAGCCATCTCCGCCTTGACAGCTGAACTGACCCCTCAAGCACCCCCGCAACCTTGGGACTATATGAGGGTCCGGCCATCCTTTTGACTCACCAGTTCTAGGACGAACAAGGCAAACCACCATGCCTTCTGCGCGATCATCAGTATACTCGCACGCGAGCACAGCGCAGACCATGAGAAACCAAGTCGGGTACAAGGTTCGCAATATGACCCATTATGGCCAGCCAACCATTGAAATCATTCTGAATGGTAGCGATGGAACATCTAATACTTGGGTCACTTCTTATTCCACAATGGACACTATCGAAGGGACCGTCACCATCATTGCGCCACACGACACTCTGTTCGAGGATATTGACATTGCCTTCATAGGTGGGTACTACTTCTCTTTTTGCTTGGGACATCAGCTAACTCTTCGCAGGGACGAGCCAAACTTGTGTGGACACACTCAGCACCACGCCATCACTGACAGGACGGACAATAGCAAACCACCGGTTCTTGGTTCTCCGCCAACCAATCGCTGAATCCGACTTCCCCTCGCCAAGGATACTCGAGGCTGGGCGACGCTATCAATTCCCATTCACATTCACAGTTCCGGCTCAGCTTCTTCCAAAGTCATGCTCACACAAGATATCATCCGATCATGTTCGAGACTGCCACCTGATGCTTCCTCCAAGCCTGGGCGACCCTGATCTTTCTGGATTCGGTGGAACGCTCCTCGATGATCTTGCCCCGGAGATGTCAAAAATCATGTACAGTATCAAGGTCCGGGTTGCGCATCGGCGTACTGGCTCCGAAGAGATTACAATTCTGGGCGAGAAGTCGAAAAAGGTTCGCATCAAACCAGCTCTCGTTGAGCAGCCACCTCTCAACATCGATGGAAACAGGGAGTACCGCACAAGAGAAGAAAAGACTGTCAGGAAAGGCCTGTTCAAGGGAAAGCTAGGTACACTTTCTGCCAATGCAACTCAGCCAAAGCCCCTCGTCATACCAGGTGCTCGAACATCAGGCAACGCACCCATCACAACCATGACCACACTACTCCTCCGCTTCGACCCATACGACGAAACTGGCACTCCACCACGCCTCAGCTCACTCACCACAAAGCTCAAAGTCTCCACCTACTTCGCCTCCTCGCCCCGCCAAAGCTTCCCCTCCCGCCTCGCCCTCGGCTTCGACGTCACCCAAGGCGCCTACGCGGAAAACGTCTCCCTTTCAACCATGTGCATCGCCTCCGCCTCCTGGAAAAAACACCCCCGGTCCTCCAACCCCACCACCGACTCCCCCCTCCGCCGCGACTCCGGCATCTCAGACTGCTCCACCGCTAGCCACGCCGCGCCCGCCATCCCGCCCGCCTCGAAACAGTACCAAAACGGCGCGTTTTACACCGCCGATATCCTCGTCCCCGTCACCCTCCCCCTGACAAAGAACTTCATTCCCACTTTCCACTCCTGCCTCATCTCCCGCACGTACACGCTCAGCCTGAAATTCGCAGCCAACCTCTCCGCGCTCACGCTCAAGGTGCCCGTGCAGATTTGCGCAGAGGGCAGTGACACGGGCATTGAGAATGCGCGGGCGCGCAGCGTCGAGGAGAGCGAGTTACGCGCTGCGGCAAATTTGTGGGTTGCGCCGCCGATTTTTGAGGACATTGATGCGCATGGCGTAGGGGAGAGTGGGAGGAGCGCGAGTGTTGGGGCGAGAGACGAGTTTCCGCCAGATTATGCGGCGTTTGCGGCGCCGGCGAGAAGGTATCGGGGGTCGGTTGGGTGAGGTGGTGAGGCGAGTACTTGGTTCGGTCGGTTGTAATGGGTATGGGGGGTTTATTATCCCTTGTTTGGGGCTTTGGAGTTGGATACTTGACACAGATTGTACTTGTGGACTTTCTTGTTCCGATGTTTGGACTTATGGATGCTAGATACCCACCTGGTTTGCAGTATGTAAACTATTTCCTAATAATATCTCTCTAAACCGAAGGTGTGGGGGGGAGGGGATCTTGCTCCCTATGTTGATGCTTGATGGGTACAATAAATAATAACTATACTGCGACATAACTTAACTAGACATGCTATATTACCCCGGCTATACCTATAGGTACCTCGAGAAATGGTTTTAGGTGGCTAACTATCTTTTGGCTGTTACATCTCAAGCGGTCAATGTCGTACTTTATCGGTTGAATGAGAGACCATTTACTCTTGTATCTTTTCACGCGCAATAATAGACATTACCTGGAAAGTGCATGAGCAAAGGGAACAAATGGCGGTGCAATATGGTTACAACATAGTCTAAATCTTGCTTGCGCCCTCTTGCGGAACCTTGACCACGACCTTGCCCCAGCTATCCCTTGCACCCAGAGCCTTCAATGCGGCGGGCACACTATCCAAGCCCACAAACTCCTTGTCGGTGAAGGCAGTGCCGCGATACTTGCCCTCCTTCACGAGCTTGAAAATACCGTCCCACACCTCGTCCTGCTTCTCCGGCTCGTGGATAGCATACGCACCCCAGTGTAGACCTACCACAGATACATTCTTCAGCAAGATGCGATTCGTCGCCATCTTCTCGATCTCGCCAGCCGCAAAACCAATCACGAGAAGACGCCCGTTCCACGCAATACATTTCATGGACTGCGCAATGAGGCCAACAGGGTCATACACAATGTCGACGCCGCGCCCCTTAGGCGTCAGCTTCTTGACCTGCTCGGGCCAGTCGGCCTGGCGGTAATCGACGGCGTAGTCAGCGCCAAAGGATCGCGCAACGTCTTGCTTGTGCTGGGTGCCCGCCGTGGCGATGACGGTTGCGCCAAAGGCTTTGGCGATTTGGACCGCGGCTAGACCGACGCCGCCGGCTGCAGCGTGGACGAGGACCCAGTCGCCTGTGCGCAAGAGTAAGTATGTGCAATTGGATGTATATTCGTACTGTGGACATACCCTTTTTGATGCCTGCCCTCGTCACCAAGCCCGCATAGCTCGTGGGAGCCGTGACAAACACGCCGGCGGCATCGGCGAAGCTCCACCCCTGCGGCACGGGCTTGAGCCTCTCCTCGGTGCACACAATGTGTGTTGCATACCCGCCCTGGCTGGCGCCAAACACCTTGTCGCCGGCCTTGAACTTGGGGGCAGCACCGCCGGGGAGAGAGCTGGGGGCTTTGAGGACGATGCCAGAGAACTCGGAGCCGGCGATCCAGGGGAAGGCGGGCTGGTGTTGGTATTTGCCGCGGATCTGGAGGAGATCGAAGAAGTTGGTTGCCGAGGCGTGAATGGCGATGAGGTATTCGGAGGCCTTTGGGGTCGGAGTGGGGAGGTCGAGGACTTTGAGGTCGTCGGGGCCGTTGACGTATTGTTTGAGTTGGATGCCTTTCATGGTGAATGTGTGGAATGGAATTGATTGCAATTGGCTATCCAGGACCAAGACGGCAGATTTTTTTCGAGTGCGAAGGGAGGAAGGGGTTTCATGCTGAATCGTGGGGAAAGATGGAGAAGACTGGCTCTGCGGCCAGAAGATGCCTCGGCCTCGTCGTGATGCCCCGGATGTCTGCCTGTTCTGGTCTAGTCTGGCGTGGTCCTCGGATGGGCGTTCGCTGTTCACTGCGGCGGGATTAGTCAGATGCCCATGCACGAGCTAATGACGCATGGTAGGACAGGAAGACATGCGTGTGGCCCACACCCTTCTGTGGCATTCCAACGGCGTCCAGGTCCAGTTATTGCTATTACCACCAATACAGTCCTGCTCTGCATATTACCACGAGGCACGAGCGCCTGCCTTCACTCGTACTGTCACGAGGTGCTAGTCGTTTGTCTCTTTTCTTCCTCCCATTTGCTTGCCATTGCTACACACGCGGCAACACATCACTCCACCACCGCCGCCCATGGCCGACGACGCCGCCGCTCCCGCCTCCGCCGAGGACTCGCAGGTTACCTTCAGCGTCAAGGCCGCCAACGACCAGAAGCATGTCCTGACCCTTCCCACCACCACCACCGTCGCCGACCTCAAGACCAAGCTGTCTGCGCCCGAGTTCGCAGACATTCCCCAAGACCGCCAACGCCTCATCTACTCGGGCCGGGTGTTGAAGGATCCGGATACGCTTGCCAGTGTCAAGATCAAGGATGGCCACACAATTCACCTGGTCAAGGGCGCCGCGAGCAATGCCCGGCAAAACCCCGCCAACCAGGGCACATCAAGCGCAGCCAGCGCGACCGGCACACCTACTCCTCAGGTCCCCACCAACATCGCTGCAGGAACGGGCAACAACCCGCTCGCTGGTCTGACGGGCGCACGCTACGCTGGATTCCATGGCCTACCTGGCATGGACATGTTTGGCCCAGACGGAGGAGTGAGTGATGTTGTGACCTTCTCCAACATAACCTCGTACTAATGACGTGTAGATGGGCCCGCCACCAACACAAGAATCCATGCTCGAAATGATGGACAACCCCATGTTTTTGTCGCAGATGAACGAGGCTATGAATAACCCCGCAGTAGTCGACATGATGATGCAAAACCCCATGGTACGTGCAATGCCTTGCTACTGATCACCACAGCCTGACGAGCAACAGATTCGCGATAACCCAATGCTTCAGCAGATGCTCAGGAACCCCGAGACTCGCCGCATGATGTTCAGCCCAGAAATGATGCGCATGCAATTACAGATGCAGCGAGCCATGAACCGGAATGGCGCCGGCGCCTCAAGCTTTCCAGCTCCCGGTGTTACAGACAACACACCACAGGCACAGGCTGACGGTGCAGCCACGGCCACGGGTACAGCCACAACTGCAGGCGGAGACTCAACAGCTGCACAACCCAATCCCTTCGCTAGCCTCTTCGCAGGAGGCCCAAACCCATTCACTCTTCCCCAGCAGAACACTAATACCGGCACAGACTCACAAAACCCGCAGGATCCATCACAAGCTGCCAATCCATTTGGCAACCTCTTTGGCGGACCCCAAGGCCAGCCAGCAAATCCCATTGCCGAGGCAGCCCGCAACATGATGCAAGACCCAGAAGCCATGCGCCAAATGATGCAAATGATGGGCGGCGGCGGGGCCCCAGGCGCAAACCCCTTCGCCGCCTTCGGTCAGCCTAGCACCACCGGCGCGACCTCCCCCCCACCCAACAACCCCTTCGCCGCCCTCCTCGGTCAAGGCGGTGGATTCGGTACTCCTCCCCCAGCAGACACACGACCGCCCGAGCAAATCTACGAAACGCAACTCGCCCAGCTCAACGAAATGGGCTTCTACGAATTCGACCGCAACATCTCCGCGCTGCGCCGCTCAGGCGGGAACGTCCAGGGCGCTATCGAATATCTGCTTAATGGCGGCGCGTAGTGTGCTTGAGTGGAGAGAATGTGTGCTAATAATCGTGGACGGCGCCGTGGGAAATGTGCGAGGCGTGCATTTGGCCTTTTTTTTTTTTTTTCCCCTGGTTGGACGTCGAGGTGACGAAGATATGCTGGTATGGCGGTGAGTGCCGTGTTCTGAGGGAACACATCTGGAGTGGGAATGGCGGCAGGCGCATAATAGTTACGTCCTGGCGCCCTTCAAAGAGAGACGCATACAGTCTCAAACAATTCAGCGCCGTGCATCGGGATACGCGATCCGGCCTACTCTAGCCCTGACAGCGCGTGTCACGTGAGAACACTACGTAGTTCACTCATGTCATTCTCATCGACTATTCATGCTATCATAATATAAGCCCCCCAACCAAACTGTGCTCAACGCCATGCAGACAGATAACACAACGCCCGCGCAATGCCCGTGTCAAATTGTGTAGTGCCAATCCATCAAATACACAACCATAAACACACCCCCGTTTACTAGAAAACAGCGCCTCGCCAAGATGCATGGATATGGATATGGACATGACTTCATACTTAAGTGTGCAAAAAAAAAAAAAAAAAAAAAGGAGGAGTGGGAGGGAAAAAGGTTAATTAACGTCCATGCCGTCGTCCTCGCCGTCATCCTCGCCGTCATCCTCGCCGGCGGTCAAAACGCCCGCGCTACCCAGACTACGTTTGCGTGCACCTAAGCCACCAAAGGGACGTCCCGTGAGCTGGCCGAGGAGCTCGAGGTCGTCGCCGCCGACGACGCGGGACTCGGTTGTAGCTTCGCAGCACAGTTCAATAATAGAGGCGAGGTTGAGGGAGCGGAAGGCCGTGGTGCGCACGAGGCGGCCCCAGTTATCCAGGCAGAAGGCGGCAGCGCGGTGTTTGAGCCAATCTTCGCCGGCTGTGGCTGCACGCTCCCAGATGGTGGCCGCGTGCTCGATGTCGAGTTCGCGGCCGAGGCGGTTGACGCAGAGGAGGCGGAGGCGTGGCATGTCGTAGATGTTGGACATGACGAGCATGCCGGCCACGTCGCTAAGGCTCGGGCCGTTTTGGGGGTTGGGTGCGATGCTATCAGTGTAGAGGTAGAAGAGGAAGGCGCGCACGGCGGAATAGGGCTCGGGGATATGCATTTTCTTAGAGTGGAATTCGGACATTTGAGCGCTCCAGAGGCGTGCGAAATGAGGCCAGCGAGCGTGAAGGATGAGTTTATGGACGTGAATAGGTCGGGAGATGGAGGCTATAGCTGTAGACGCGGACGATGGGCCTGGTTCCAATGTTGTGGGGCTATCGATGTACTCATCATCTGGGTCAGCCGTGATGATAAAGTCAGCGCCACTGCCGCTCTCAGGAGGTTGATCAAATGTTAGTGATAAGTCTGCACCGATGCCTGTGAGATGTGATGATACATTTGCATCAGAAGATGGTATAATTTTTGATCGCGAGTCCGAGGCGAGCTCATTACCAAGAATACCATATTTGCGAAGGTCAATGGCAAGCACATCGCTAAGGTACTCGCCGTTGTGGTTTGCATCCGCCGCTGGTTCGATTGGACTTCCTAGCAGCCAAGCATGAGTTCCTTCGGGATTCGTCGTGCAGTA
This sequence comes from Ophiosphaerella narmari, assembly GCA_028456235.1. NCBI lineage: Eukaryota > Fungi > Ascomycota > Dothideomycetes > Pleosporales > Phaeosphaeriaceae > Ophiosphaerella > Ophiosphaerella narmari. The sequence continues at coordinate 671,135 of JALNQA010000014.1, read as the reverse complement.
ATGCCATCGATAATTAGGACTATACAGGTCTTTACCATCTGCTAGTTTTTGCCAGCGAAGTGTGTCCAGCTCCAGGCTAGACAGGCTGGTCTCAGAGCTCAGCTCGGCGGGCGTGACAAAGTCGAGCATGCAGCCCGAGGAGAAGATGTGGAAATGAGTACCAGCGGCTTGCGAAGGTAGATTTGGGCTTGAGTGGAATTTAAGGGAAGATATGGAGCCAGGAGTGACATAGGGAGAGCGGCTCGAGGCCATGCCGTGGTACGACTGTACACTTGAGTTGGCTGTGTAGCCTGTGCTCCCAGTGGCTACGTGACCGGACGCAGGAACCTGGAATCGGTGTCTGGATGAGAGTAATTGACGGTCGCCAGTTCCAAACTTCATGGCGTGTTCAAACTCTGGGCTGCCGCGGAGATCCAGCCACCAAATCTCATTATTCTTCTCCATCTCATCATTGATACCTCCGAAGATCCAGATACGGCCATTCCAGACCCAGCTGGCGTGGTCATAGCGAGGAACGAATTTCCATGTACGAGACCAGGTCCATGTCTTCAGATCAAGATAGCAGATGTCGTCGAGAACACGGTCATGGCCGGTCTGGCCCCCGCTAACGTAGAGCTTGTCGTCGTAGATCACAGCAGAATGACGGGCTCGGCCGCGCGGTGCAGGGCCGTGTGTCTCGGGCTGGGTCCAGTGCGCAGTCTTGAGGTCGAACACTATGACATCGGCAAGGTGTTGGCGGTGTTCGTTCTCTCCACCAAAGACTAGCAGCTTGCTGGCCTGCCACAAACATGCCGTGTGGCCCATGCGCACACCTGGGATGTCGCCATAGTTGTCGACCAAGTTCCACTGGCGCGTACTAAGATTCAAGCGGAGCACATGGTTGTACACCTCGTCGGTGTATTGATCAAAACCCCCAAATGCGTATATCTGGTCATCGCCTACGTATGTTACAGACGCATTGACGAGGCAGGCGGGCTTGGCGCCGATAGTCGAGATCATCTTGGGCTTGTAGCCCTCGACAGCAGACTTGCGGCTTCGCACAGGGCTAGCCGACATGAGAAATGTGTTGTTGCTTGAGCGGTCGGAGGCGGGTGTGTGGGCAAGCGAGGGTGCGGGCGTGGTGGTGATGGTCGGGTTGGAGTGGGTAGGCGAGAGGAGGAGAGAGGGTGCGATGGAGTGGGCCATTGGTATGGTGAATGACTAGGGCGACAGGGCAGTTGTGATACAGCCCCAGGGCCTGTCACGGTTGGTTTCTGCAAAAGTCAGACACGGACGGAATGTTCCAAAGATTGAGGCTGGGGTTCCAAAGCTTGGCTGTCAGCCCGGCAGAAAGACAAGCGGTAAGGAGCCGCTAGGGCCACCCTCTCGTCATCGGCCGGCCCGGGCGCCGTTGCCTACCCAACCAATTCATAAACAAACCATTATTTAACGCTGACCACGCCTGCCAGTCTGCCATCACCACCACCACCACCACTACCACACCCTCCCTCTACCTCACTGTCCTCTGCGCCTCTCTGTCCTCTGCGCCTCTCATCTGAGCTAGCGTTCGGGCACTCCCTCTCCAATCAATACTTGAAAGCATCGATTACACCATTGTATAAACACTAATCCTTACCACATCCCATCCTCCACTGCAACTCCAGTTGAACGCTACCAGCCATGGCAAGCCCAGCTGTCCTGACTCCGGTCAAGAGCCGCACATCTATCTTCTCTACACGCGCCGCTGGCGGTCGCATGCCATTGACGCCTTCTCCCCGCACTCCACGGGCCCAGAACTCCGATGTGCAGGCACATGAGTCCATCCATGGCGGCAATCTCATGTCCCGCTTCCAGCGCTCCATCTCAAAAACCACACGTGACTCACCAAAATCAAACATTGCCCGCGTTGTACATTCACCGAAGCGGTTAGAGCTCGGTGTATCAGAATGGTCGCTCACAGGATCCGGTACTACCGCAACAAAGAAGACACCGGCCAAGTCAAAGAAGGATGCCACCATCCGCTCAAGGCCTACCAAGACTCGCATCGCATACAACGCCGCAGACCGCTTCATCCCCAACCGCACCGCAAGCGAGGCTATCTGCACTGCCGGCACCGGGAAGCCAACCCTCGACCAACGACCCAAGTCAAGCTCTACCGGAGAAGGTTCAACAGTTCTAGCAAGTGCTGCAAGTGCTTTTGACCTCGGTGGCCGTGGATCTGAGGAGGATATCACCCTGTCCTTGGAGGGCTTGAGCCTCGATGACGATGAGGAGGAAGGCCGTCCCCGCACAAAGCCTGCCCCAGGAGCTGCAGCTTACCAGTCAACCCTCGCATCGGCATGTGGTATCAACACTAACACCCGTATCCTTGCATTCAAGCCGGCGCCACCAGAGTCATCAAAACCTATCGACCTTCGATCACAGTACAACCGCCCCCTCAAGCCTAGCAGTGGCGTCAATGCCCAAAGCCGTCGTCGCATCCCATCAGCGCCCGAGCGTGTTCTCGATGCCCCTGGACTTGTTGATGACTACTACCTCAATCTTCTCGACTGGTCATCTGGCAACCAGGTCGCTATTGGTCTTGAGCGTTCAGTCTACGTCTGGTCCGCCGACTCTGGTTCAGTCTCTTCACTTTTCGAGTGCGCGGCCGATACCTACATTTCTTCAGTAAAGTGGTCAGGCGATGGTGCTTATGTTGGTGTTGGCCTCGGTACGGGCGAGGTCCAGATCTGGGACGTGGAAGAGCAGACCAAGCTCCGCAGCATGTTCGGCCACGAGACCCGCGTTGGTGTCATGGGCTGGAACAAGCACATCCTCTCTACCGGCGCTCGCTCTGGTCTCGTCTACAACCACGATGTTCGCGTTGCTCAGCACAAGGTCGCTGAGCTTGTATCTCACACTGGTGAGGTTTGCGGTCTTGAGTGGCGCGCCGATGGTGCCCAGCTTGCGACTGGTGCGAACGACAACATGGTCAACATTTGGGATGCGCGCGCCCTCGCCGCACCCAAGTTCACCAAGACCAACCATCGTGCTGCCGTCAAGGCTGTCGCCTGGTGCCCATGGCAATCCAATCTCCTCGCTACCGGCGGTGGCTCCAACGATCGTCAGATCTACTTCTGGAACACCACTACTGGTGCTCGCATCAATCACATCGCCACAGACTCGCAGGTCACTAGCCTTCGCTGGAGCACTCACTACAAGGAGATCGTCAGCAGCGGTGGTTTCCCTGACAACAGCCTGAGCATCTGGAGTTACCCATCGGGTGTGAAGAACATGGAAGTCCCTGCTCACGAGTCTCGCGTTCTGCACAGCAGCCTCAGCCCCGACGGCCAGATGCTTGCCACCGCCGCTGCCGACGAGTCGCTCAAATTCTGGAAGATCTTTGAGAAGAAGCCTGGTCAGCCTTCTGTCGCTGCTGCCGGCTCTGCTTCCATGAAGCCCAGCGCCGTTAAGCAGATGACCATCCGCTAAATCCAGCATTCTCATCAATAGATGGAAAAACTGCCGCGAAAATCGAATTCGGCAAATCAAGCAGTGTCCCGTCAGTCTGCGCTACTACGGCCATGCACACAACACTACCGGCTTGCGCAACGAAGCCGGTTCACCCAGCTCTACGCGCAACGGTAAGTTGGTAAGTATCACATCTCGGTTTGGGTATGTGACGCGATCCTATTCTCATTAGGACCTCCACATCTACCCTCGGAAAACAATCTGTCAATCTCGGCTGCAGTCCCATGGACTTTTGATATTCAGCGAAGGCGTCTCGGAAGCATTGCGATGGTGTTTGCCCTTTTCGAGCCTTCATATTGGATATGAGTCTATGAATATTTTATGACCACGACTACTTCAGCCCATGGTTTCGAGGGTCCTTTTGATACCTTATGTGCGGGGAGGTTGCATTGGGAGGAATAGTTTAGGCGTTATAATAGGTACTGGAGGCAATGAAACATTTAAAATTTTGATTCGCTATCACATGTGTGAGTTCCTATCGCTTTCACAATGTGATCAATCACTGTCGTAGTCGCACATGACACAGCAACGCTTTACGGCTACAACAGTCCACAACGTTGTCAACATCGAAAATCCAACCCCATTTACTCCAACAGTGCACAAATGCACTACCACTTGTTGGTCCATAGATTCATTATTAGAATAGGTATAACAAACGAACAGTGTTTGCACTAGGCACTCCTAAAAATTACTATCCATAGTATAGAGATGAACCATGGTTCACTACAAACTCTTTTACCATATATTAGCTCATATATGTGTCCTCAGCTTTCACCTACATATTTCACAATCGCAGATCTAATGTCGTGCCCAGATAAATTTACCTGACCGCGATTAAGTTCCCCATCAGCAACACTCAACTATGATCCACATTCAATGGCGCCCGCCGGGCAAGGTAGCAGGCCATGTCTATGAATCCATGACCACGGGCCTGTGGGACAATTACTGGTTTGATCTTCAGGTCGCCGTCCAAACCCTCTTCGCCACTTTAGTTGCTTTCGCTTTCGCCCTCTATATACTGGCATACCCACCACGGTATAAGAAACTCAGCATCCTCATCCTATCCATACCACTCACCTTCTCTTTCTGGAATCACCTCCAAGCTACACCTAGTATAGCTCTGAGCGACAACTATGGCCGATTCCTATACATCTTCCTAGCGCATATGAGCTACGAAGTCACAATCCTCGAGTTCTCACCGCCCACTACTAAAGAAGACGACGGATGGCGCAACCGCGTGCAAGCATCGTACAAAGTTTTGTTCTCGCGGAACCATCGCCCCTCCGGGCATGAACCGCAGGTCGCAAACCCAGGGCACAATTACTCCAAAATGCAGTTCCTCTTACGCCACACCTGGACACTGATCTACTCCATCGCCATCCAGTATCTCTGGTGGGCCATCACATCCTTCTACATCGTCGAATACCTCACGCCGTCCTCCGTCGAAATGGCCTCCTTCTTCCGGCGGCTGCCGCACTCTCTAGGCGCCGAGGAGCTATACCACCGCTTCAGCACCGCCTTCTACTGGTGCGTCATCAACATGTACTTCTACGAGGCGTACTACTCTGCCTTCGCCCTCTTCTTCGTCGGCACCGGCATGGACGCCCCGTCCGAGTGGTCCATGGCGCTTTGCGGCCCGCTGACTGGCGCGTGGAGCGTCCGCCGCTACTGGGGCAAGCAGTGGCACAACTACATCTACCACTCGTTCTCGGGGCACGCAAAGGTCGTGACGCGCGCGTGGCTTGGGATGCGCAGAGGGCGCGCGGCGACGCGGTTCGTTGAGAACACGATTGTATTTGGGGCGAGTGGGCTGATGCATAGTGCTGTGCGGTGGGTGCAGGACGGCGAGTTCACGGACTGTTGGTCGATTTCGCTTTGGTATGTTGGGCAGATGGTGCCGATTGTGGTGGAGGGGTGGATCCAGGGGTATTGGCGGCGGGTGAGGAAGGAGTTGGGGATTAAGGGGGGGACGGGGCTGGATGTTGCAGAGCGGTGTGTGGGGTATGCGTGGGTGTTGGGCTGGAAGATGTGGAGTATTCCCAAGTATCTGCATACCAGGGATTTGTGGAGTATGAAGATGGATGATGGGGTGTACTTGTCTTGGGCTGAGTATGCTCGGAACCTGTTGAGTAGTGAGATTATTGGGAGTTGGGCTTTGTATATTGTGCTACTTGGTAGTATTATTTACCTAGGTAGGTACTGTCGTTGAGGAGGATATTATGATAGATAATATCCAGCAACCGGTTTTGTATCGATTTTGACAAATCTCTTTTATACGGCTTATAATAGGACAGAATCGAGTTACAACATTTCTAGCTGCGGCCACTTCCCTACAGAGGAAGTGTCCGTATCTGATGCAACATTTTCCTGTACATCATGTACGGGAGCCATGGCCGTAGATTCAAGACAATGATGGAATACACCTACCTCAATATCCATCTTAACCCCTCGCACTGTAGTGTCACCGATCGTAGTGTCTGCCTGAAAGAACTTGGCTATAAGATAATTCCTTTCACTAGTTCCTACACCCTCCTATAGAAGACTCTTGCAACAGCCTAAGAGAGTAGCATCTCTACCACCAAGATACGTACAGAGGAAGTTGTAATGGTTTAGCGATGTTCTTTATGGGGAAATCTGGTTTCACCAAAGTCTACTCTCTCTTTCGAACCTAAGCATACAAGGGTTTAAAACCAAGCCGTGACTAAAGAACCTAAGCAAGTCTTAGTCCGAATCTAAGACGTCCTTCTCTGTTTAGTCGCACAGTTCTTGACGGGTGGCCCAGTTTCTGGTACTGAATGGCCTACTTTCGGGCCACTAAGCTCGTGTATATCCTCCTTTGGGAATTGCTAGCAACTTGATCTTGACGAGGGGACGATTCAAAACCTCTAGAAATTTTACGCTCTAAGTTTTTGTAAATGAGACCGTAGTTGTTGGTGTCGAGTATTGTTGTAGGTTGTCGATCGATCGATCGTGAATCTACTAAATATCGCCTTTTTATTAAACAACAACTGGTTATAATTAATATAATCTTATATTGCATTTGCATTTATAATCTAACTCTGTAGCTGGCGCCCCCCTTCAAGGGCGCCTACGTGACAGTCTTAAGCAGCTTGACCTCAATTAATTGAAGACCATAAATAGGGTCCCTATGGGGTACTCTCACTTGTATTCCGCCGTTGGCGTCTGCGTCTGGTCGTTTTTGGTGGCTTAGGCGATCCTGCATTATTCGCCCTAATAATAGGACAGCTTGTGTGGTGCTGTAAGGAAGCTCGGGTAGGTAAGCAAGTCGACCGGCGAAGCCTTAGTACGCGGCCTCTGCTTATTAGATAATGGTAGGATTGAAAATTAGTAGAGTAGGCGGCCTATTGTGATTCAAAATTTGAAATAAGAGGAATAAAATAATTAAAATTTACCCGGCTGTTGCTCTAATAGTGTGATGTGCTGGGCTTAATGGATGTGCGCAAAATACAACGTTCAATAGCATAGTTCCCGTCCAGTGCGACATCAATTATTTATACGTTAAGGTGAACGCAAATCCGTTACAAACTAAGGCTATCCTAGGAATTGGGCTTGTATGCTCGTGAAAGGTTCATTAATCCTATCATCGAGCGTAGGCATATTTGTACAGCCGGCCATTAAATCGTCCAGCCAGGCATTGATTCCTCCAGCGTCGAATTCGCTGTCGCATCCCGTTATTGCGGAATCTAAATCTCTCTCGCGCTGGCTGCGATCGAAAACTTCCATCCAACCAGGTGACTGAGACCGCATCTCAGAGAGAAAAATCTGCCGCAATACTGTCTTTTGATGCTCCATCACATGACTCCAATACAGCTCCGAGGGTTGCCCATTTTCCCCTGGCTCGGATTTCCTCAAGATGGGTTTCACTGCGCGGTTTGGGCCTTTGAGAAACTTGGGGTAATCGCAGCTTTTCCAAAGTGGCAGAGCCGAAACACACTCCCAGTCCACAACACCCGTTAAATTTCCGTTTTTACCCACTAAGATGTTCTGCATAGACATATCATCATGGCAAATCATTGATGGTTCCTTCCCGTGGCGATCATCGCTGAAATGGGTGTGAACAGCGCGTTTGAGCCGATGAACAAGCTTCAACGTGCGCTCGGCATCTTCCACTTCATTTTCGTCATCGCTATCCATCTCATTTTTGCCGGTCAATCGGCCAAGCGCCTCGTGGCACTCATTCTCGTGAAGGGTGAGACGAGCTAGTAACCATCCTTTGCTCGACCGAAAAGGACCACGAGACACATCGTCTTGCTTGCCACGCTTATTCCAGAAAAATGGCATGGATACGATCCTGCCCACATCTGGCCTATGATGAGACGGCTCGTGGGTAGAGGTTTGATGTGCTTCAAGTCCATCACCAAGGTCCTGCTGTGTAGTGTGTTGCCCGGCACGTTCAGGTGTATGTCCCGTACTTTGAACATGCAGGAGGGCGTTGCGGGTTGGAGGATCCTTGGTATATATATTTCCAATCCCTTCGAGTTGATGCTGAAAGAGCGATGAATGGAATCCTGCAATTTGCTTGACCAGCTTCTTCTTTCTATAGAAGCTGAGATTTTTCCATGCATCGACAAGCATATTCCCGGGGATCTTCGACATGAGGATCCATTCAAATCTAATTGGATTATTACTGTTGGGGTCAAAGTCTATAACTGATGGGACAGGGAGTGCCGTATTCTGTTTTATCCATTTCAATGTGGCCACTTCGCTCATCGTTTTGTAGTACGGATCGACGGGTAAGGAAACTCTCAGGACTTGGGAATATGGGGGCACCGTGGACGGTTCGTCGGACGCCTTGACAGACGAATCTGACTGGTTCGGTGATATCGTATTTACGAGCTGCCAAGACGTATCAACCTCGATATCATAAATTTTGTTGAATGCTCCCTTTGCCAGAAAGCTAACAGATACTGGTGGTTCGCGCAAATGCTGATCGAAGACTGTCCGTATACTGCTGATATCGGGCTCGACAACCCATTCTGGCCCGATGCAAAGACCGACGTCTTTCCAGCGGGCAAGATTATCGCCAAGCTCGTCTATTTTGGAACTGGTCATCCCTTCACTACCATCGGGGTCAGAGCCAGAGTCGGGCAGATGAGCCGGTTGCGTTCCTTTTGAGGGGCCAGTAAGTACCGGCCGGGGGTATAGATACGTACGAAGATGGTAGAGAGGTTAAAGGAGAGAGCCTAGAGGAAGAAGTTGGACGATGTTTGTTGAGGTTGAGGTTGAGGTTGATGATTGTGTTCGGTGGCGGTGGCGCGTGATAGCGGCCATAATCTTCTGTCGCTTAGCTCTTTGGCTCTCGATCTTTTCAGAACTGCCCTCCCCTGGAAGATCTTCTCCACAGAGCTCTTTTCCCCTCGGAGAGTCTCTCCACGCAGGCTCTCTCCTCTTCTCTCCCCTCTTCACGGAGCGCCCCTTTCCCCAGAGGAGTTGTTCTTGGAGGCTCTCTCTGTGGAGCTCCTCACTCCTCGGCGATCACTATCATCATCATTCTCGCTGTATTGGGTGTGATTCCGCACGGCATTTACTCAGGTTCAGGAATTATACAATACATTTCTACTAGGTTTCTTCATTTCTTCTTCGGGAACGTAACCTTTCACCCACCTCAGTTGCCCCTCAAACGTCGCGCCCATATATCATACGCACACAATTTATTAGCACCCGGCGGCTAAGCCGAAAGGGCTACTAGCGCTAGTCTAATGATACATTTCCTACAGTGTGCTCCGATGTCACTCAGCCCATGCATCTGCTTTGGCTCGCTCCTTCCGGTGGGTTCTGTTCCTTCTCGAGCCTGTGCTGTGTCTCTTGGTCATTTGTTCTCCTCCATTTACCGTTTCTATTCGGATTTTCGTGGGTTAGTAGTGTTGGTGGCAGGCTGACTCGGAGTGTATTCTCTAAGTGTTCAACGTCCTATCTTCGGCGGCTGAAGCGTTGTCTGCTCTCTATATCACGAGGTTGGTGATTAGTGGTTTAGGTTAGTAGGTGTGGGGTGTTTGCCATCAGTCAAATCGTCCAGTGGCTATTGCGAATCGTATTGTTGCTTCGGACCGCGTCCATGTTCAGAGCCCAATTTTCATCGTCTGTAGAGGCTTTTCCGCCTAGGTGGAAGGACAGACTCCCTCTGCCTGTCTGTGTGCATTGCAGCACCTCTGTTCGGTGTTCTATCCATCTTCTGCATGGGAGCAGGAAGTGGTCTATTGTCTCTTGTGCTTGCCTGCATTCGCATTGGTCTGTCGTCGAGGCTCTGATTCGGTAGAGATATATGTTCAGTCTTGCCATTCCTGTTCTGAGCTGGGCGAGTACGCTGGCTTCCTTCCGCGAAAGCCGGTCATAGAGTTGTCGCGTGTGCTTGCCTGGTAATGCCGTATCAATCGTTCTGGAGTATTTGCTGGTCTTTTCTAGCAGCCTCTTGCCGGTGCCTTGCTTTCTTGCGATGTTGAGGGTCGTCGACCGCATCCTGGGAAGCTGTGTTTGTATCGTAGCGTCCGATCTGGTTAAATTCTTTGCTTTCTGTTTAGCAAGCTTCGCGAGCTCGCACTCTTCGCTGGATGGAAGCCATATGAATGTCACTGTATTCCCGTTTCTCTTCAGTGATCGGACGGTTGTATAGATTTGGCTGATATGCTCTTGTCCAGACTGCTAACGGGGCCTTCTTAGTGTGAGCACGGCGGCTTTGTTTCTCGTTGTCAGTGCGATGTTGCGGAACCTGAGCTTTGGCAGCATGCCAAGAGCTTTGGTCATTGCTGCCAGTTCTGCCGCGTACGGGTTTTGCTCCTCTCTTGCCCAGTGTGATGGATAATGACTTGGCTTCACTGTTTTGGATCTTGATTGCTCCGCCCATTCCTACCACCCCGTTCCGCGATGAGCTACTTACGGCGATGCGTGCCGCCCAATCCGCGTTGAGTTCCTGTGTTGAGTCGTCGGTGATTGTCTGCACCCTTTTCTCCCATGGTGCCAGCACGCATGGGTTGATAATTTCCATCTTTTCCATCTCTATGACTTTGAGCGCTTCCGCCACTTGGTAGAGCGGCGAGCGGTGTTGCCTTCTAAGCCTTCGCATTCGGGCTGTGTTCCTTCGGAGAGGATTGGTTTCAGGTAGCGAATGTATATCCGTCCACAACTTGGTCGCTCGTCTCCGGAATCGTTCTGGCGCGCTGGGGATATGCGTCTCTGCTTCCGCTATCCACGTTGCCGTCGTGAGGAACGTCCCCGCGATAGCCTGCACACCAATTCTTTGAACCCTGTTGATTGGTCCTACGGATTTGTCTTTGAACGCATGCATCCAAACATTGGAGGCGTAGTCTATTGTTGGGATATGACATATAGATACTTACAAAACCATTTAGGGCCCCTAGATCTGCACTAGTGGAATCCCCAGCATACTATGGAGGAACTGATCGAGCTTTATTTCTCTAACCATTGCTGTTTGTTCACGCTTAATGACTAGCCGCTTAGTGACTCGAGACACTTGATTGTGATAGGCGCGATTCTCCAGCGGGGCCCGTATCACTGGAACTGACCGAAACCTTTGATGCTGATTCTTTCATTCCCCTCGGGCTTAGTTCGAGGATGCTCTCATAATGGCCCGTCTTTATCCATCTTCCCATAAACTTCTACAACTCCGCAACTTACCCACGCAACTCTCTTGGCCATATCTCTGTCATACCCCCACTTTGCCCGTCTTTTGCGACGATCACCACACAGAATGGCTTCCTCACTCCAGCCTTCTTCGCAACCTTTACGATTCCCTAGTTCGGGATTCAAGGTGATAGAATCCTCGATTTTAGTGGAAGAAGAATCGGTCCCGAACTACAAGGCGTGGAGATATTATCCAGTTCGTATCGGAGAAGTCTTTAATAAGAGATACCAGGTCATAGGGAAGCCAGGATACGGCTCAAGCTCGACTGTTTGGCTTTGTCGCGATCTTAGGTACGAAGACTCAAGCTTTTATGATTTTCGGGGCTGATCTATATTTCGTAGGGATCGCCGATACATTGCCTTGAAAGTATACGTGAATAGCTCCGGGATCCATCGAGAGCTTCCAATTTACCAGCGTATCAATCAAACTCAGTCAAATCATTCTGGTCGAACATGTATCCGAATGCTTCTCGACTCATTTGAGATTCTTGGACCAGACGGGAAACATATTTGTTTAGTCCATCAGCCGTTAGGAATGAGCCTACACGACCTCAAAATGCAAGCTCAGGGAAAAGTCTTTAGCAAAGAAGTATTACGAGTCTCGATTCGCCAACTTTTAGCTGCCTTGGACTTCCTTCATAAGGATGCACATATCATACACACTGGTGATTTCATCGTGATTTCCGAAGCTTGGCCAACGGCTAATTCGTCTCTAGACTTGCAGCCAAGTAATTTACTTATGGGTGTCAATGATGAGAATTTTTTTCCCCAATACGAACAGAACGAACTCGATAACCCGACCCCCGAAAATCTCCAGGTGGTTGCACCATCTACCTCTCGCGGCCACTCCCCCTTTCCTTCGGACCTCCAGTCCTCTGTGATTTCGGCGAGGCTCGATTTGGCGAAGGAGTCCATCGCGACGATATCATGCCCGACGTGTATAGAGCTCCCGAAGTTATCCTAGGCGTGAAATGGAGCTATTCAGTTGATATTTGGAATGTTGCTATGGTAGTAAGTTATTCTCTCGAGTATTTATTTTTTTTTACCACACAGCAGACTTAGATAAACAGGTTTGGGATCTTTTTGAACATAATAACCTTTTCACTGGGAGAAGCTTGGATGACAAGTATGATGATGGGAATCATCTTGCAAACAGCCTTCGGTACTGGGATGAGAATGGTAAGTGGACTTGGCAAGAGTCTCTGGGTTGAGGTAAAGATTTATAGCTAATGAAATACTACTTTTCTAGGCAAGTGGAGAGACCTTGTTCCCATTCCCAAAGTCAACCTCGAACAGCTCGAACAAAGACTGGTTGGTGAAGATAAAGAAGGATTCTTACAGTTTATACAGAAGATGCTTACCTGGATTCTAGAAGAAAGGCTATCTGCAGAAGAGCTCATCTTTGATCCATGGTTGATGGAAGGGCTCTTTGAATCGTAGTTAGGCTCGGCTAGGCACTCACAGATTCCACAACTCGGACTGTCATTTAAATGGAAGCGATAAAGTCGTTTCGTACTTAGCTCGTAGGTATAAACCATGCATTCATTAAACCTAAAACCCTGGAGCTCAACACGCTTGTGAGCCTTGATATTACTAAATTCTGTCGGAACTTGTCCGCAAGTTAAATGAAGATGAAGGTTAGCGTTATCTCCGACGCAGTCAACGAACAGATAGCGTCAGTTATGGGCCAGGTTCGGTGTTATGGACCTTGCACAATCGTCCAAACGAAACGGCCACAGCGCGTACAATTATCTTTCGTACCAGAGCCATCTACCACAGTCTTCGGTCGCTGTTTCGATTGCATGGGCGAGTCACAATTTATTCGTCGCAATGACATCTTTATAGACAGAGAGACGTACAACTCTGCGGATGCGGAGCTTATTTCACGATTGAGGGGAGATGATGATTGGGGCAGATCAAATCATAGATGGAGGAACCGCTCATATCCCGAAATTCGTACTGTACAAGCTTTCATATACCTAAGACACCATGATTTTAAATGAGTAGCTTGAAGCACTATGAATTTGATCATAAACAAGCCCGAGCAAGTGTGATTCAGACTGAGCAGAATCGAGCCGAAATTGAGCCGAGCAAGATTTTGCTGTATAATAGTGTAAATTTGACTGACCTGCTCAGGTGTATGCCAAGCGTAGATTTGACTTGGAAATAGCGTTTGATATATCCCGTAGAATTTTGATCTCCGTTTGGAGTATGGACAGAAGGAAACGGCTAGACTACATCCCCCATCCCTATACAATGATGTACTTCTTGTGCCCAAATGTTGGTAGATCTTTCCAGCTAAGCTTCTTCAAAGACATCAGGTAGCAAGAACGATAGCCCCATACGTGACCCACCATACGAATAACATTGATCATGCGATATGAGCCACCATAGGTCGCTCTTAGAATAAAAGGAAAGTTGAGACCAAAGAGACCGACAACAACATCTCCTGGGCGGACTCCATTGAGGGGGTCCGGATGGTATGTGACACCGATGCGGCCTTCATTTATGATAAGAAGAATCTGTTTAGCTATATTACCTGGACACCGGGCGAACACAGTTTCCAACTTTCGTGCTGTTCTGAAAGGTAAATTAGCCTGCGCATCGTCTCTACTAAGAAGTGCTTCCGACACCTCTTGGTCAAAGAGGACGTCGTTGGCCTCTTGATAAAATACTGATTTGAACAGTGCCCGAAGGAAATCGGCGGCCGACACGCCGCTCAACCTGGCAACGGAATGATACCAATCTCGCACAGCCGGTGGTATCCTCATTCCTGGACTTACATCTTCTAGATTGTACAGCAGATCGCCAGATGTTTCGACGATGGTCCCAATGTGAAACCCATCTGCCCAGAGCTGAGTTAGGTCATCTGAAAACGCAAGCCGAAAAGGTAAGTCAGTGTAAAAACCTCTTAGGTGGTCTTCTAAAAGGTGTGATGTCAGACCTGGACCAAGTATTCCTAATGGGCGGTGGTAATTCTTCTTAGAAGACATGTCTGAGTAATCCTCCTCTACGCGTACGCTTTTATAGGCAGCGCCTACGATTCTTAAGTCAGGGACCCAAGATATGGGATGTGGAAATGGTTCTAAATCTTTTTGTTCTTGTAATGGTTGTAGTGGCATGAAGAGATATACCTCAAACATTCCTTCCAGCAATACAGTAACCATGGCTTCCAGGAATACTCTGTGAACAGACTTGGTGTAATCAGCTGTGATGTCCGTACCGAAAAATTTCGATATTCCGAGGAGACTGAAGACTTTGTCGCGTGGATCAGTTGCCGAAAGATGCAAAGTACGAATAAGTTGGGTTGCAAAAGGGCGATTGCTGGGGGATTTGAAGACTCGCGAAGCCGCCTCTAGCAAGTCTCGGCGATTCAATAAATTCATTTTGTTACCTGGCAACGATGCGAAGAATCGCTGGAATGGGGCCCAAGGAAATGAATAGAAGCCCATGCATACTGTTGCAACCTTCGACAATGCAAGCTCTTGAACCACCCATATGCGACGAAACCAAGGTCGGTCAGCAATTCGGTGGAGCGCGTTGAGTATAGACTCGCTTGCATCCTCTGCGGTGGGAGACTTCTCATTCATCAGAGACACAACGCTGCACGCATAATCGAAAAGCGTGAGTGTTGAGCAGTCCGCATCGATGAAGTGGAATTGCATGGCACCAAGCACTACTCTCATGTGTAAATCGCCTTGATCTACAGGCCCGAGCCAGACCATGACCCTCTGAGCAGTCGAGTAGATAGATCCCATGATCTGAACTTGATGATTTCGTTCCTGCGTATCTTTCTGGTTCATGGTAATTGCATCAATCCATAGCGTTCGTGTTAAGACAGTCAAGCGCAGGTGGCGGATCGCACAATCGAGGTTCGATGTGATTGCTATCGGTACACCATTTATAATTGCTTTTTGAGAAGCCATTTCAGTGCCCCAAACATACGACAAGGCTTCGTAAGGGGTGTGTGCTTCGTCGAATAGGTTGCAGGGAATGAGGCGCATCTCGATTACATCATCGTATTTGCCGGGCGCAAGTTGCAGTATTCGAATCTCCCCCTTCTCAGAGTCAATCGGTGCATAAGGCGATTCTTGAGTAAGACTCATCGCCTCGCGAGGTTTATAAGGAGAGTCGCGACTTGTATTTCTGGACCGCCCAACGCGGGGCATGGCCGACTCAGATATTTATCCAATTAGTAACCCAACTACGACTTTCTCTCAAATATCAATAAATATGATGCGTAAATAACATAGCTCTGATGATTTTTGGAATTAATGAAGCTGTCTACTCCGCACCACGAAGGCGAGGTGGGGCAGTAAGCTGATGTTCGTGGTTGCTTAATATAGTTAGTATTACACCCGGGCTGATGCTGGGGGAGACATTCACGAAAATTCCGGCAAAGGGTCCACAACAGGGCACCATTCAATAATATAGATAAAGCCATACCGAGGCCACTTAATGGGCATTGCCATACAAGAGCTACGGGCCACTATATTGCAATTTCTTCTCTAATCTGCCTTTGAACCGTGTGCGCTTGCTGGGCGCAAATCAAATTCAACATGGGCAATAAACTATTCGACACCAAAGACTCGTCAATCTCGACTGAATTTCGTTCACGTCAGCCTTGTGGAAAACAATTGTTTACCTTTCGAACACCGGATTCATACACAAAGATATTTTAGGCCATGGAAGTAAGGCAAAGTATCTTTGGGCTGACGGTATCAAGCATGTAGATACGCGAACTTTAGCTGGCACGCCTACAGTGGACTTGAAGCAAAATATAGGATACTGCTCTTCATTAACACAGTACTTGACTTCTTACCTTCTAATTAGGTTCTATACCGACGTCTTCTTCGACAAGTGATACATTCGGCCTGGAGAAAAACGTGATCGACCCGCGGACTTGCACGACCCAAGGCCGCCTTTAGTAAAAGCAAGTCCAATATCAACACCTGCAGGCGCTCTAAATATAAGCACTGTGATTGCGATACTTCTGGGCTAACTATAGCCTGTGTAAACTACCTGGTCAAGGTGTTGTGATAAGAGATCATGACGAAAGGCGTAGCTCAAAATGACGGTACCAAGTTCGGAGACTGCGACTGGCTGCGGTGAATATTTGCTGTTCACCCTTTAAGTATATGGCGTACCCAATACCTACATCCAGACCTGCTCTCAACATCTAAACTCATAATCGAACTGTTACCCGAACACGTCGGCTCGTCTCTGATCAAAAGCACTAGCAACGATCCGAAGTAGCACAAGGCGACAAGGAATTCTCTTCACAAAAAACAGACAACCACAACCCAAACAAAGCACTAAACCTTGACAAATCCCGCTCATGGGGCTGAAGACCCAAACGCCTAAACACATCTCGCATCGTTTATATCAAAGCGCGCAAAGCGCCCGCATATGCAGCCCAAATCGTGTCCGCCGCACCTCGCATCAAATCGTCTATGCAGAAAAAAAAAACACCGACATGCAAAAGCAACACCAACGCACGGGAGCCCAACGCCTAATCAAAACAACTCGACGCCCATCAACGCAAGGCGATTTCTCACCACCTGATGACTAAAAAGCGTTGACCTGCAACGCTTCCCGCACGCTCACTCCGCCCGCACACTCCTAATAACCCGCAAACTACTATTTGTTTAACAGGCTCAGCCTCGTCACCGACAGGCCGTTTCCAGCCCCGCGAGAGCCGGGCGGCTGGGTCTGGCGTGTGAGTGGGTGGGGGGATCGTGGATCAAGTGCGGTGAGCGGAGCCGGGCGCGAGACGAGATGGAGATTTGGCTGATGGTGTGCAATGAGGTGGGGTAGGGCTGGGGGGTGGGAGTATGATGGATGTGGGATATGGTTGGGGGTAAGCACTAACGGTGGTGGTGAGGAAGGGGAGTGGCGTGTGTGACACTATGGGAGGGAGCTTGAAGGAAGTATGTGAGGGGCGATGAGCATTGACGAGAACGATGCGCTGGCAAGTTCCGCGACTAGAAACAAATGAAATTCTTCGTTGGGAGAGTGCGTGTTAGACGCAGGGCGTAGAGGGAAATAAACTCTAGCTCACAGTGACGATGGCAATATTTGGAGTTTGATGAGTATGTGGCGGCGGGCACCTGTGTATTGGGGATGCAGTGCGCAGCGTTGGTGGATATGAAGATCTGCCATAGTACGTCTGTTTGAGCGTAGACGATGGACTACATCTCCGCGCTGCGCTACGATGGTTTCACAGGGCTGTACTGAAGGGGAACCGTGGGGCAAGGCAGGCTGTGTGTCCTTCCGGTTTGGGGCGAGGCTAACGCTTTGGGCGGGCTGATGTCACGCGCAAATTATGGAATCGGAGCATCGATGGCACATTGAAGGCGTTGGCTTTGGAGTGCGTTGTTGGTGTCTTACCGGTTTCGCCGCATGGTTCTCGGTCAGGTTGGACTGTTGGATTTGAGGCAAAGGAAATAGCACATCCGTCGTTTGTTCCGCGAAGCAATTTGCACCAGGCCTTCTTCAATGCCTGATGCAATGTGCTGCACGACGGTGCATAATTGTTTGGAATGGGGCGCGGATCCGACCATGGCATGCCGGAAGTTTGTTAGAAATAATCTCTGATCACGCGGGTTCTCGAAGCAGACAGGCATGGTTGCGTAATGGCGGTGTTGGTGGACACATTTACCAAAGAGGAGGCAGCAATAAGCGCCCGTGGATTTCGGCGCGCGGGGATGGAGTTTGCGAAGGGGCGCACAGGTGGCTTTGAGGCTCGGATTGCTGCAGCATCTGCGAACCTTGTAGTTATTAGTGATGTTCCGAAGTGCGTTTGTTTTGTAGGATGGTTTGTGGTGTTGACAGCCAGGCCAATCAACCAGATCTCAACAAAACAGCGGCAGACACGAAGAGTTGCTGTAAGGTTCTGTCAGAGCAACCAGGGCTGCAGCCTCATGCTTGACATGTTAGGGACGGCATGTAGGCCGGATAGCGGGCCTTAGATCAACGCCAGGCTGATCATGGCAAGCCCTGGGCGCGGCTAATGGTATGCGCGGCTACGGCTCGGGTTGCGTGGATGCAGGGGCGTTGGCTAGCCCAGCAGAGCGTATCTGAGACAGGCCGCTGAGGTGCTGTGGGCAGAAGCGAGATCTGGGACTGGGATGGTGCAGTGGCACGCCCACGGCAATTTGGTTGGGAGGTGGCCCACGTCGAAGCGAGGGGCGGGCTGCTGATGGCGAGAAGGGAAACAGTCAGACGGAGGAGACTGCCAACTGCTGTGCTGCTGTGCTGCTGTGCCGCAACGGCGCAGGGCTGGCAGGCTGCAGGCTGGATAGGGCAAGTCGCTAGGTGTGCAGGCGGTGCATTAGGCGTGCATGGCGGCCGAGCTGGGGCAGGAGAGGGAGGAGGGCTGGGCTTGGCAGCCACGGGCGGCGACGCTGCAGACGGTTTTGCCTGTGCAGCGCAGGCGACCAGGAGGAGGAGAATGGTGGTGTGGTAGTGAGTCTGTGAGTCTGTGAGTCTCTGAGTCTGTGAGTCTGCGAGTCTGCGGGTCTGTGAGTCTGTGCCGGAGCTTTTCAGCTGCGCGCAGACGAGGCGCCCTGGGGGCTATTCTTGCGAGCGGGTGGTTCCCAGAGCCATGGAATGGCAGCGCAGCTATCAGCTAGCGGCACCCCGGGCGCTTAATGGCAGCCATCCCTGAGGCTGGGAGGTGCTGGCGGCCGCGATTGGGCGGCCGAGGGCCAAGCACGGCTTGCCGACAGCTGTGTGGTTCTGGGCCGGTGAGGAGCGACAGCACTGGCAGAGCGTGGAGAGAGACATGGCCGACTCTCCTCTCGACGCTCCACGCCACGACACCTGCATTATTCATCCTCGCTCCTCTGGCAGCCGGCCTGCTCCCCGCCGCGTGTATAAGCGTGCCAGTGCCCAGTCCCGTTTGTCTTTCGTCCCTGCCAGCGCTTGAGCACCGCCAGTGTTGCACGTTACAAGTCGCAACGCCTTCCGCGCGCATCTCGCCCTGATTCGCCTGCTCACGGCCATCCAGGCAGCGCAGTTGGCTGCCTTGCCTGCGTGCACTAACAGAGGCCCAGCATGGCGACAACAACCCAACTGATGCCTTCGCCCACAGCCGCCGGCCACCTCAAGTCTGCGTTCAGCCCGTATACCGACTCTCCCAGCTCGCCTGCGCCGTTTTCGCACGTCTTCTCAAATAGGTGCCGCCCCCCAAGTGCTGCGTCTGCATCTGCGTCTGCGTCTGCGTTTGCGTCCGCGTTTGCGTCTGCGTCTGCGTCTACGTCTGCGTCTGCGTCTGCGCGAGTCGATGTGCGAACAATGCTAATGGACGCCCCAAGATCGTCGTCCACGTTGGACCACCTTGCCCCTCCCAGTCCCTATCCTGCCACCGTCGACCCCTCGCCCGTCGACAGCAATGGCACCTGCACCACCGACACCACCGACATCGACGAGGACGCCCAGGAAGACATGCGCTCGCCTGCCACCGACGACGTCGCCAGCCCCGTGAGCCATGACAGTCGTGCAAAGCCCAGCCCGAATCGGCTGGACACGACAGTGCCGCCGCGCATCCGCGCCGACTCGGACGACGCACCGCCATCCGTCATCCACGCGCCTGCCCATTTCAAACAATTTGTATGTTTTGTTTCGCCTCGAACATGGTAGCCTGTCTCTGCACCACCGACCCAGCCGCTGACTGCACACCCCAGGAGCGCATGAGCACGTCTGGCGCCTCGTCGACAGCCAATACTTCAGACAGCACTGCCGTCGTCTCGCCCTCGACGCCAGAGGCCAACATGCTTCCCCATCTCGACCAGAAAGATGCCCAGACTCACTCTCATGCCACCCAGATCGACACCACCGTGCCCCCGACCGCCTCCGACCGCACCACCCCCCGCGCACAAACACGCCAAGAATTCGACGACGACAACCAGCGCCGAAGTATGCGCATGAGCGTCAACCTCGCAGGTACGTCGTGACACTGGCCTGCCTGCCAATTCCGTGCTAATCTCCAAAGACATTGCTGAAAACGATGACAACGCGGCCGCCGAGTCGTCTGGGAGCTCGTCCATTGACTTGGATGGGAGCCAGTCCTCGCTATCACTGGAATCACCCTCGCAAACACAGTCACAGGCTGGAGACACTGAAGCAATCCCAGTCCAGACCATCGGTGAGGCCCTATACGGCATGAACCAAATGGAAAAGGAAATACAGGCTCTGCACAGCGCCTTGGACGAGTGCTGGATCTTGTGCAATTCTCTCGCTAAGCTCAGCCAGAACCATCGACAGCGAATGTTCAAGTATTATTCTGGCGGAAGCGCCGACATCCAGGAACACGCCTGGAGGACGTGTTGGCGACTGTGCCAAAAACTCTACGAAAGCCGCGCCGAGCACCCCTCGGCCCAAGTCAAACCGACTTTGGAGCTTTGCCGAGACTTTTGTCAAGCCCTGTTTGACGTACGGCAAAGGGGAGACGAGACGTCCGACTCAGTCCTGCGCGTTAGTTTCGAACTAAACAACCACTTGTACAATGCCCACGACCGCACGCTACCCGAGACATTTAGGGAGCGCACTCTTGACTTTTACTTAACATTATGTCATCGTCTCATGAAGCAACGCACTTCATTGCCAGAAGAGACCGATTCGCTGTTGCACGCATGTTGGTCACTGGCCGAGATGCTTTTTAGTCTGCGGCAAAACAGTCGTGACGGTAAACCGGCCGACGAGGAGTTGTTAGGATCTGCCATACAGGCATGTTGGGAGTTGTGCGACCTGTTTCGCGAAGGCTGGACACAGGTGCGACCTGAACGTGGCACCCCACGCCCCACCCAATACGCCTTCTCTGTAGGGCACTCCTCTGTGTCCCGCTCGAGCAATGCTTATTCGGAGAGATCGGCACGATCTTCTAGTGCCGATGATACCTACCACTCTGCAATTGCCTCGCGCATGCAAACTCCCCAGCAACCAGAAACGCCCACTACTATCTTTGATGACCGCGAAGAGTTTTCCCCTGCTGAGGAACCCAATGTTCCTAATATTCTTGTTTTGGGTCCCGAGGCTGGCATGACTCGCACACATGACCGCTGGTCATCATCTTCTTCCAATCTCTCTACGTATTCTGATGCTTCTGTTCACACCTCGTCCACTGCAACCGCGGGTCGCGAAGACCAGAACCTGATTCGTCTAAAGGGCCTAATTTTCAAGGCAGCAATCAACACAGGCTATAACCGTCAAATGCCGCTACCGGATTTTCTACGTGCACTCCCTTCCAACAGCTTTGGAACAATCACTTGGCAAATTCGGCTCTTCGATAACTACAGGAACCTCGTTCTGACGGACCCAACACTGAAGGCAGCTCACCAACAACCACTCCGTAGATTGACCGCACTTGAGATTGGCCGATCCGTACAATGGCTAGCTCGTAGCGAGCAGTGGAAGTGGCTGCGTGAACTCTTCCGCTTTGTTTTCGGCAATTACCCCGAAGACGCCAGTCAACGCAACCTCATCATCAACGCTTAGTTCACGCCGACGCATCTCCACGCCTTAAGATTGATTTCTACTCATCATAATGATTGGATCCAGCAAACCCACGTTTGCTTTCTTCATACCACTTTCAGTCCGGTTTGGAGAGGGTCCTTGTTTCTCTTTTTCCCGCCATATACCCCAACACTCTCTTCTGTGTGCCATCTGATAACCAATATCGTCCTGTTCCCATTTCCCCACGCGAAAATAACTGGGCCCGATTAAATTTATTCGCTTCTATGTAGATCACTTTTAGCCAATTATCTATTTTTACTACCGTACACAGATCGATCGCGCGCGTCTATTGTAACCTCGTGCTTGGCGGCGATCGCGGTTTATGCGAACCGATGATCCGTGCGCGTACCACTTTTTAATCGTATGATGGGTGGATGGGTACGCTATTAATAGGGATGGGTGGAGTAGGGGATGCACTGCACTGAGGTGATGGTGCAGTGTACTCGTCGCCCACATCGCAGATTGAATATGCACGCACCATCAATATTCGTTGACACTACAACACACCTCTTCCTTTCCACCCATACCCACCACCTGCTTGACAACCCCACAGCCTTTTTCGCGGCGCGTGCGTGCTGTAACGCCGGAGTAAAACGTTGTCTGCCAGCCCTGTCTACGCCGCGACATGTAGCGTGTTCACAGATTTTTCAGCGCGGTTTGTCGTCCTGCTGGATGAAGTGCATACCATGAGCACTAAATGGTCAAGTGAGAAAATGAGGGCATAGTTTTGAAACACGTGTTGGCTACGCAATGTTCGCGCTTTATTGGCCTTTGTGGTTACATAGAGAGGCAGTTCGATATTGATTGATGTGTTGCACGCCGATTGTCTGATCACCGTTATATGTGCCACTATCGTCGAGGATAGTGGCGGGTTTGACTTGAATAGGATGTCCGTATGTTTGATCAGAAAATCCCATAAACCGCCTATGATGCACACTGTGAATTATTATTGAACATTTATGTATTGTATTGTCGCCAAGCGTGTCACCAATTCGTCCCAAAGAGTCAGATACATCCTTTAACAATATTGGGTGTTACTTCCGCTATCTTGAAGTGATTCTAAGTTACTTGAATAATGACAAATGTCCAAAAGATCTTTTTTTCTCACACTTACCTAATACAAGCCGCTCGGGTCCCGCCACCGAAGTCAACCAGGTTGGTACTGCTGCCTTGTACTCGAGCAGTTGGCGTTGCTGACACGATGGCGAGAGACACTACTAACCCAAAGCAAACCCATATTCACGAGATGTAGGCTGTGCTGGGACTATTGATTTTTTTTCCTGTGCTCCACAATCGCGTCAGCATGGTCGTCAGACCGAGGAGCCCAACACGGCTATTGATCCCGCGTCCGTCAGCGCCAGATATTTTACCCACTATTATGTATTGCTGACCGTTGGTAGGTCATGTACGTTCAGAGTCCATCAAATCAAAGCCATTAGCAAAAACGGGTGGCTTTCTCGGCGATACCCCACCACTCTCTGACTTGAATTGCACGAGCGCCGGCTCAATTTAGGCTTGGACACACAATAAATCCTCCGTAGTTCAAAACCACTTTTTTTTTTTTTTTTTTTAATAATATGCCACCAATGATTGTTATGGATGGCCTGGTTCGGCTTGCCCCCCACACACTGCAAGCGGACGGGAACATTCCCTTCCACATATTTTACTTTGGCGTTATTCACGTATCCAACCCCTAGATTCTTCCAAACTTTCGTCTTCTCCCTAAATCTAAACGTATCTAGTAGCAGTAAAGAGTGTTGGGTGTGGAGCATGTGTACAAGATACTTGGTGGTTGGGGCACCAGTCCGCTTGTTCTAACCTTTTCACAGGTATTCTGTGACGAGCAAGGAAACCCTAAAAATCATCCGGCCTACCACTTCACGTATCCAACTTTGCTTGTGAGGGGCTTGCTAAGGATAAAATCGTGGTGGGAAGGTGGAAAATTATTGTGTTCACCTAGGGGCTCTGTCAATATTTTATCGTGGCGGAAGATGAGATTCAAAGGCAAAAGGCACTTGTTGGACATACTATTTCCTTTGGCGTTGAGAAGGGGAAGAGGTTGGAAATAGCTCCCAATGAGATCACTTCGAGTGATGAAGTAATATATATCCAGCAAGAGGAAGAAATAAGTGTATGGCGGTTGACGGTCAAGATTACGAGCATGAATAATGAAAGGGTTGGTACTAGCAAATTGGTGTTTCAACATAATATCTCTGTCTAGATCCGATTTCGAGCATCGTAGCACTTCATCCGTCGTATCATTCATCGTTGCGACTACCTGTAACGGATCCGACGCTGTATGCACACTACTCTTGCAACTCCTGGAGGCTCTCTTCCAGGGCGGTTTTTAAAGCTTGTAATTCGTTGCGACAGCCGCGCACCTGGCTTGTCTCTGCTGCGATGGTGAGAAGCTGATTGTCCGAGAGCCCACCAACAAAAACAAAGTCGAAGACTTGAGTCAAGCCGTTTAGAAGATGTCACTCAATCACCTAACGACAAATATTGCCGATGAATGTTTTCATCGCAAGCCAAGTCTGTCGGTCTGGGAAAGGTAGTTCGCGGCTCTACTGTTACCTTGTAATAGGCATCTAGAGCTGCCAAAGATTCTAGGCATGCTTACTAGGTCATATTGACAACCACCCGCATTTTCGATGGAGACGTAGGCTTCTGGAGGTCCGCTGTAGTATTGCTAGCGTGTAGCTCTCCATTCCAATCTTTAGCAATCGCGCGATCCATCGAGTCTTGTAGCTCCCTCTTTGCTGCGTCCGCGCGGGCGTTCTGAACGTTGTCGGTATAATAACGGTTGTAAGTTATTAGCTGAATCTGTTCATCCATTATAATTTTCTCCAGTTCGTCTCGTGCGCTATGAAATATACTGTCTAGAGATTGTCGGATGCGGTATTGTACGCCAATTATGTGATCTAGTACGGCGCGGGCAAATCGGTCTGCAAGGCTGAATGTTGTTTAGAGATGATCCTTTACGATACTCCCCCATCTACTATACTGCTCATGGAACAGTTCTGGCAGACGTGATTGTAGTTGTCCGGAAGTTCGCGACCGCGGGCGTTGTGGTATATCTGTATTTGAGTAAATTAGATACTATATAACTAGTATTCACGTACATTTTCTACCCGCTGAATCGTTTCCTGCTTTGAGAGCCGTATCTGGCCCTCCTTAGTTTCAATTTCGGACTCCTCAGACTCCTCCGGGTTTGTTGATAGTTCAGGGTCATCCTCAAATGACCCATCCGCGCCAATGGCCTTCCTCTTGGCGGTATGAGTCCTTATGTAAGTTGCGAAATACTCATTTCCCACGTGAATCTTCGCCCGGAGTCGGGGAACAGTTTCTGATGTACCATTAAAGATGTTGGCATCTTGGTCATCATAATTCCCGTCAACGGCGGCTTTCGTAAGATTGCGGAAATCCATGCTCTTTTGCGCCAAATAATTACACGATTGCATAACTGAAGATTGTTCCGGGCCGATTTATGCTAGCTTCAATTCTGCGTCCGATAGTAGCGCCTACTTCCTTTCGAACCTTAGGTAGTTCGCACTCAATGTAAATAGCGAGAAGCTGTTGAAGAGATCTTCGCAGACTTTCGATTCCAATTCGTATCTTGTCGAGATTTTGCTCCATCCATGGGCTGGAGCTGAAGAATTTAGTCGCCTGTTCTTGTCCCTTCGCTGAGCTAGTACCTTCGCGTAGCTCAGCAGGAGACGGATTTTGTAGAAAACTCTAACTTCAGCTTGACTCGATCCATATTATTAGCTAAGGTGGCGACCCGAGACTCAGTGCCCTTAATGATAAGATCAAGTTTCGTGATTATCCGGGGAATTCCCTCCAAAACCGAGCTTTTCCCTGCCGATTCGTCGCCACACACGACAAGCTGAGGCAAAGAGACGTGATTACTCACCCCTCTCGCTTTTACTCAATCGATTTGGTTTAGTCGTTGCGACGATGTATTTGTCTGGAGGCCTACCAGTCCACTCATGTTCGTTTTGCCCGAATTAATCCAGTTCTCTTTGGACTCCATGATTGGTTGAAGTATTGGTAAAGCGCGGAAAAGTGATTATGCGAAAGGAATTAATAACCAAGCCTGATACATACGAGGCACGTCGACTTTATCCTTGAAGCCCGGTGTTCGCGGTGCATTTGAGATCAATAATCCCCTGCTCGCATCCGGAAAATAAAGCTGAATGCACACATTATGTGACTTCGTGCTAAAGCAAACGGCATTCCTGTTTCGAAATCGACAATGATATCCTTTTAAACGGCAATTTTCTATCCGGAGGTGGCCCAAGGTCTACGAGTTGGAAGCAGTCTCTCCACGATGGATTCGTTTGAGAACTTGAGTCCGCTTTAATATGGAATGTAGACACACTGGCCCCTGTGTAGTTGATGAGCCGGCTAGCCACCACATTCTTCGCCCGCAGCTCGAACTAGTAATGGTTGCTAGAGAAGCCTGAAGACTATCGAGACCAAAATGGCAGTGCTCTTAGATGGTGAGTTCGGGATACTGATAAGTGTCTCTGCGATAAGCCGCGCTCCGGGTACCGCAGGCTAGATAAGGAAGGCTACATATCTCACGGAATGCACACAGAGTGTGGTATATCCGTCTTTCGCTACGTTTGAATCAGTGATTTGGCCTTTCTTTTTCTTTTTCGCAAAGGGCCTATGAACGCGTTCTACTTCCGAATAGGGTTAGTCGCTTTGGGCTGGCGTTCAGGCGCAGTTTCCATCACATAGCACAAAACACACAAGATCAAGGAGCGACTAAGGTTAGATTCAATATCATTCATCTACCGAACGTCCTACGTGTGATCATTCCGCTATCATTCTATGCCGGAATTCCAATAAAGGGTAGCTACGTACAAAAGGAAAGTCTAGAAATTAGAAAAGACGTAAAAATCGCAACCGAAAACATGTGAACGCCCCGGCTATGCATGGTCAAGGAGTGAACTGCCCCCCGAAGAAGACATCTCAGCGCATCTTGCTGACATCAAAGATACTAAATGCTCGCCTGTGTATTGACTACCGGTGTAGAGTTTCATGAACCGCACCAGTCAACCACGTTTTTGAAGTGAGATCGAAGGAGGAAAGCTCGTCAGGTGCGGTAGAGCTTAGTAGTAACCACCATAGCTAGGGTAGCCAGAGGGGCTGGGAGTTGGCTTCGACGAAGGAGTTGGAGTGCTGGTGGGGTAGCCAACCGAGGAGGAGGGAGTGTTGGTAGGGTAGCCAACTGAGGAGGAGGGGGTGTTGGTGGGATATCCAACTGAGGAGGAGGGGGTGTTGGTGGGGTAGCCGATCGAGGAGGATGGGGTATTAGTGGGGTAGCCAATCGAGGAAGAGGGAGTGTTTGTAGGGTAACCGGAAGATGCGGATGGGGTCGGGCTACCGCTGGGTGTGCCTGTCGGGTAAGGAGGCATGCTGGAGCTGGAAGGCTTAGGTCCATGGGGGTAGGTTGGAATTGGCTTGGATCCCGGAACGATGATGGTGTAAGTCTGGGGTTGGCCAGCCTCGGTGACAGTGATGACTTGGGTGGTGACTGGAGCGGGAGTGCCGGCAGGGTAGTTGACATACTCGGTAACAGTCTTGGTGACGGGAGCAGGGCAGTTATCGGGAACGGGAGGCTGAGGCATGGGAGTATTGGCAGGGTAGACTGGCATGTTGTTGGTAGGCTTGGGTGGGGCCGGTACAACATCGGTCGCGCAGGACTTTCCGCCACAGCCGTAGATGGTGGATGTCAAAGTTTGAGTGTAATATGAGGGAGTCAGGTAAGTGGAGTAGATTGTAGAATAGCCACTTTGACCAACTGGGGTCGAGCAAGGAACCCAGGTGTAGGTAGTTTGAGTAATGGTTGTCGTGACATCTTGGGGAGGCTGGTACACGGAGGGTGTAGGGGTAGGGTAGATAGTCTCATGGTGGCACCCGCCCTTGCAAGACGTGATGGTGATGGTGCTGGTGGTTGAGGTGGTGATGATCTGAGTGCCATGAGTTTGAGTGATGGGGCAAACAGTCGTGGTGGTATAGGTGGTATACTCGGTGGTAGACGGTTTTGTCGAGTAGCCAGTAGCTGAGCTGCTGGCTGGCGTAGTCATGGAGTATCCGGAACTGCTAGCTGGAGTTGAAGCTGAGTATCCGGAGCTGCTAGCAGGAGTGGAAGCTGAGTATCCAGAGCTACTAGCTGGGGTTGAGGCCGAGTAGCCGACCGAAGAGGACGGCGATACAGGCTTGGAGCTAGATGGGGATGATACAGGGTAGCCAGCAGAGCTTGACGGGCTACTCACAGGATAGCCAGCGGAGCTTGATGGGGAAGACACAGGATATCCGGCAGAGCTTGATGGAGAGCTAGCCGGATAACCAGCAGAGCTCGATGGAGTGCTAGCTGGGTATCCGGCCGAAGAGCTTGGAGGTGTGACTACTGGAGTGGAGCTTGGCTGGCCACCAGTGGGGTAAACATTGTATTCGTTTCCATAGCCATAGCCTAGGGGGTTGGCGGCAGCTAGGCTGGCAAAGGTCGCGGCAACGAAAGAGTAGCGCATAGTAATTATTGATGAGGTGCGACCTGGGTGTCGATTAAGTTGATAGGTTGTAATTATTTATTAGGGTTTCTAGAGATGGCACTCAAGCGAATGTCGGTCTGGAGAAAGACTAGGAAAAGCGAAGGTGGTAAGGAAACTATTGTTGATTTGTTGATGATGAGATGGGAATTATGGATGAGATGGGCCGGATGTTATATACATAGCGTCTCCTGAGCATCCGCGACCTTCTACTACATACGGTGGCTGACGTCGGTACCCATCAGCGCTTTGTCACGTACGAGATGTGACTGTGACCTCTCACTGTTCGTGGGAGGGACCCTCTCCTTACGAGATCCATTCTTGGATACGGCAAGTCGATAGCGTCAGTGTCCACGCATGCCCACATCGAGTAGCTCCAGCAGCACATGGCAGGGCGGCGTGGGCGTGTCGGCACAGCCCTACCGATATTCCAACGTCGGTGGCGTGTCTGTGGCTGGTTCGAGTGTTCATGTGTTGCTAATTTTGGCTGCGCCTCTCCTATTACAGTTAGCTTGGCGCGATGACACCCTGCCACCGGTGGTGTCGGAACGACTCACACCTCACGTTACCTCTCAACCCAGCGTCTCACTACACCACCTCGAAGGCTTTTACGGTTGTGGAGGCACATCCGTCGCAGCGACATCGTTCTTTCAGAGCTGAACCGTTGCCAAATCTGAACAACGAGCCCATCCCAAGCAGTGCGTAATCGCTAACAGCGCTCGAACATCACATCTCGATCCACTTTTCTAACTATTGGTTTCGGTCCCTCTCTCAAATGCCATCTCGCACGGTGAGGTCTATGCTCAATATGGCCGGTGATAGCTGCGGGACCTCGGTGACTCTCGTTTTCCAGAATATTGAAATTCTAGTCTGCGCCATTTATGCTGACCAGCATTTACGGGACGGGGCCTTAACCTAATCGGGTAATGTACGCGGAAAACAAGCAATGCGCCCGTACTGGTATGACGATAATATTGACTTGACAGGAACGTTACACTAGCAGATCGTGATATTCCGGCATACTGTTTCATTCTAAGCATTGGCGGTACAGCCTCCTAAATTTCTCTCTTCTTTATCAATCACCATGTTTTCTGATTGTGTACAAGACTTGGGGTAATATCGAGCTCGTACCTTTCGAGTTTCGAGCTTCTGCACGTTTGACACCATACGACAGTTCCGCCCACTTTGCAGGTTTTGTGCTTATCACTGCTCGTAATTACGTAGGGTCGATAGCGCGCCCTTGTGGATTTTCGACCAATCCTCTTGAAGGGCATCCCAGCCACCGTGCCGCAAATCCTGCATTTTCCACGACTAATCATTGCAGATTACGCTTGCCTGCCTCTCCTAAGCACAATAGGTCTGCCGATGCTGGGAGGAGCTTCTTCAACACAAGCTTCTGACGCATCTTCGCTTCTACTTGAAGTGGTCAAAGATAGTGCGGCCGAGATGAACCGAAGGATCTCTACCTTATCATCTTAGACATGCGAACTTCTAAGTGTCCGACGCCGAGGAATGGTTAAGCAAGTCCCGAGTCACGCCTTTGCGAGGCCTGAAGAGGCGTCAAGCCTTGTCTCAATGTGTCAAAGTGTATATAAACTCGTCACAGTATTGATCCACGCCGCTCCAGTAATGCCCTCATGCCGAGCACGCCACCAGTACGAAAGCGCCAGCGCAGCAAGGTGGGGTCAGGTGTGAATGGAATGTGAATATTGATGATGAGCCTGGTGGTGAGCTTCACGCCTTAGCCGCCAGTCCACTAGGAGCGGTCCAGACTTTTGCACATCGATCATCCGTCAATCTTGTGTCCATTTCGAGCATGGTATCCTAGCGCAAGTATTTGGCTAACGTCACAGTGATAATAGGTGGAATGGGCGATATGATTATTCAAATGCCATAGATGAATCGTGGGCCGCAAGGCAAAAGAAATCTCACACATTTCGGATCTTAGCTTATGCCGAAAGTAAGAGATTCTGGAAACGAGATTGGAGGCTGCCTACAGTTGATGAAATGATTCACCGATATTTCGCTTTCATCAGTGCCACTGTGTGTCTAAGCCTCAGAGGCATGATTAGCGTATTTTGCCACCCGTGGTTCATAAATAGCAATTCATGTGTGGTTTTATACTAATCAAGCTATGGATTCGAGACCAAGTATATACATTACCAATCTTACCAATAGATTGCCATGGAGGATTTCCGCCACACTCTACTCTCCACATAAAAGTACGAGTCGCATACCTGAGTTCCCAAACAAACACATTATTCATCAAGTATGGTATATTTCAAATTAAACATTACCTCTGATTCAGCATTTGAATGCTTGTAACTGTGAGTGAATAAGGCGTTTTGATCAACAGCCCAACTCAGTGATCGAGTGCACGTAAGAGAGTTGGCATAACTTGATTTCGAGTCCCGACGCAATAACAGCATTTTAGATTATCTGCACTTTAATATTTCGTAACTAAATGTCGTGTTTTGGCGCCGGATGCATTCAAAACCTAATCAGGCAGCCAGCTCGCCAGATTTACAGCCAGCATGCAAGGTAAATACGAAGGTGCTGAGACCGCCGAAACTAGTTTAGATAACGTTGACAGCATCGAAGACTGTATACGGCAGTTGTTTCCCGGCATCAATTCCTAGGCGTGTTCCGCGAGAGTTAGTCCTCGTCTAAGAACTCATCGCTAAGGAAGTTCGAACGCCGAATTAGCAAAGGCTTCACAGCACTCCGCTGGCTTGGCAAGAACTTGACTGACTCATCTGAATAATATGATTCAGTCGAATCATCTGTGAGGGCCGAGCTAGGAATTGCGTCGTCTTGCACATCGTCGACTTCCAGAACGCTGGTAAGCAATGAAGCCATCGGGCGAATTTTGCGACGAGACCGACATTTGTAGGACATTAGATCAAGGAGGGATCGCGGGGTTCGGCTAGGAGGCCCAACAATAATCGAGCTGTAAGGCGTGGACACGAAGTCAAAGATGAAGTCTTTGAACTTGCCTTGTTGTCTTGGCGAGCCAGCCAGCTTCTCAATATTTAGTGGGAGTATATCGACAAATTTGGTTTTATAGAGGTGACCCGTGTCATCCATAAACTTGCTATGGTCGCTAGTGCTGACGGCGTCTTGTGGCGTGTCAGTATCAGTACTGCTTGGCTCCACGATTCTAGCCATTGAAGAGCCTGGCTCAGGACTCGTGGGGCTAGGCGGCGCGCTGGAAGGGTGTATCCCGTCGAGTTGGCTTAAAAGTGCGTCTATAGCGGCATAAGTAGTATGCTGGGAGTCGGTGCCGTCAACAAAGGCACTTGTACAAGGCAACTCTTCATCGAGGCACTCGTTGGCATCCATCGCACTATGACGGACACACGCTCTCCAAGATTCCTCGTGGACTTTGACCAATGCTAAGAGACTTTCCATGTCCGCCGAATGTTCAATACTAGGAAGAATATCGGAAGAGGCCTTTTTGCGTAGCACGGGCATTTCTCGTGTCTTTACAGCATGAAGTTTGCTTTTATCAAAGAGACTAGCCGACAGGCTATGTCCAGGTCCAACCCCTCGTATAGCCTCCTTGTATGCATCACGAAGATCAATTTTGGGGCGTTTTGAGTTGCTAGATGACAGGCTTTGCCCAGGTCCAACCCCCCGTACGGCCTCCTTGTATGTATCGCGAAAATCAATTTCGGGGCGTTTTGAGTCGCTAGATAGCAGGTTATGCCCAGACCCAATCCCTCGTATGGCCTCTTTGTATGCACCACGAAGATCAATTTTAGGGCGTTTTGAGTCGCTAGATGACAGGCTATGCCCAGGTCCAATTCCTCGTATGGCCTTCTTGTATGCGTCACGAAAACCAATTTCGGGGCGTTTTGAGTCGCTAGAAATAACCGAAAAGTCCGTTGACGAGCGGCCTTTGCCTTTGGGTACACGCTCAGGTGCAGCTACTTGAGTTTCCTTTTTGTGGATACCGAAAATTGGTGCTGGAGAGACTCCACCATGAGGAGTACTAAGAGCACAAATTGGCCTTGACTTCAGCTCACTAGTATCGAGCAGCTCCGCGGTTGGTGAGCGTTCGCTGACTTGGTTGCTTGCGTGCATTGCAGGGATGGCCTTGGGGGTTAATATCTCCCGAGTGAAAAGGCCAAGAATACCATTATCCCGCTTGTCAATAGTCGCAGCAGTATCCTTTTCCTTATCCGTTACAACTGTAGGCACGCCAGGAAGCGGGCGTTCGCGAGATTCTTCAGGTGCCATAGTTCGGGTAATGGTTCAAAGGAAATTTCGTGAGTAGTGCCTGTGCTTCAAAGTATCTTTCAAGCTGAAGAATAGTCACCGGGATCAAGTACTTCAGAACTAAAAATAACTGTCCAAGACAAACAAACGGAAATTTTAGGGTATAAGAGCAGTATAAGAGGTAGAAGTGAAGCTGTATATTAAATGCTATATGCGTATAATGTTGTTTGAGTCACACAATAACTACACTGTAATAAAATTAATGGGGAAACGACCACGGATGAGATTGTATCGGTGAAAACTTTAGGCACACAATGATTCGGTTGCATAGTGTCAGTTGCCTTGGCTAGAAGACTTAGGATAGTCCCAGGCTACAGATTGGGTATTTCAGGCTGTGATAAGGATTCTTGCTGGAGGCACGGCGCGGAATGTGCGGTGTAGACGTGAGTAATTTGAGGGGCTACGGTAGTGCAGTTGGAATTCTTTAGTGATTCATGTAGAATCGTTGTGTTGAAGCCACCCACTGATCTATGGTCCATGATGTCTAAGCCTAGATGACATATCGTACAGTTTTTCTGCCGCCCAGCTAGAATTTGTAGACCTGGTCTTTGCTATATCCAAGCTCCTTCAGGTATCCGTCAAGCTCACCCTGATCAGAAGGGCTCTTCTTGCCTCCGCTGATTGCTTTGTACATGCCCGGTGGGCCGCAGACAAAAATCTTGATCTTGTCACCTTCCTTGGGCTCCGGCAACACGGTTTTCAGTAGCTCCTTGGTGATGAAGCCTTTGCCACCCTGCCACTGCTCAGGTGGATTGTCCAATACGTAAAAGGCTCTGAAGCGCTGGGGATATGTGTTCTCCAGATGCTCCCACTCCTTCTTGAGTAAAATATCCTCCTCTGAGACGTTGCCAAATACCAAGGTCACCTTTGTCTTATCATCGGGATTCTTGAAGATGGCGTTCGCGGTTTGCCACATGGGAGTGATGCCAGTTCCACCCGCGATCAGGGCAATGTGCTGGTGTTTGTTCGCTGTCCATTGATACTTTGGGATAGGTCCCTTGATATCTAGGCGCTGGCCTGGTTCCATGTTGTGCATGTGGCTCGACATAGGTCCACCTTCGTACTTCTTGACGATGAAGTCGACGGTACCCCTCTGCTCGACGTCGCTGATGGGCGTATAGGGTCGGATGACAGGCTTCTCCATATCAGGACCCTTGTATTTGGTGATGACGGCGGCTGCACGTGATTTAGCGAATGTGCTAGACAGATTGTGAGCGTAACCTACATGCGACGGGCAGACCGCTCTCCATATTCTCCTCGGGCAGCTTGAAGGTAAGCTTCTTGGTGTTGTGGTTGACTATCTCCGACTTATCCAGTAGTAGAGAGATGAAGCCCTGCTCGCCACCGGTAAAGGCTTTAGGCGCAGGGCCAGCATTGCGCTCACGATGGGCCTTTGCGGCTGGAGTGTTTAGCTGCCACTCAGGCCGCGATCGCATGTAGATGTACACAGCGCTGATTCCCGCAGCGCCAATGCCGGAGTACAGAATGGCATTGCCGCTGCCTCCACTCTTCGATGAATCGCTGGCATACCGGCGCACCTCCTTGTGTACTGTCCTGGCCGGGCGGAAAATCTGTCGAGCAAACATGGTGACGGCAATGGCTGCTAGAAAAGATATCGTCGTGGTGGTGCATTCATAATCAAAGCTTCCGAGCTGCCCTAGTGCGCCAAGGAAACGTCATCCTCGGTCTGAGACTCAACACCAAGATTATATCATCACCGTATCTCAACCTCAAATATGATAAGTTTCCAAGACACCCTCGTGTCCTATTCGGCGCCTCTATCGCCGCTCTCCTTCCTCTCCACCTTACCCATGCCAGCATACAACCCATTTGGCACGATGTTCTTGACCTTCTCCCCACTCAGTCCCGCATGTCGAAATTGTTCGCCACGTCCCAAATCCCCCCACTTTACCCCGTTCTCCGGGAAATCATCTAGCTGGCTTGTCGCAGCCATAATCACTCGAATGCTACCAAACATCTGCGGGATGAATCCCTCTCGTTTGTAAGTGAATGCACACCAACATACCCCAGTCATCAACAAAATGAGAAATGTTGCAATCCAAAGAGGGTAAGCCGCGTATGTTATACTATACATAGAATGTTCAATGCTCCGATTTTTTTGATGATCTAGCCAGATGGTTTCGTGCGTTTGTAGCGCTTCGCTAAGCATCCAGTGTGTCAGAATTGAATATCCCATGATTGGGAGGAGAATCTTTTTCGGCAGTTGAAGGAGATAGTTCTGGGTGAAAGAGGGCCCCGATATTAGCGTAGAGCGAATCTTTTGGCGGCGGTATTCGAATTGGCCCCAGTCATACTCTTGAGATATAAGAGTAACATTGTAGATCAACATGAGATACAACAGTGAGTAGATGAACTGCGCACCGTTGGAGCTATCTAGTTTTAGTAATTATCATTTATATGCGCTAAAAGCTTTGGCTTACATGATAAATGATACGAATTCGCTTGACAATCTGTTGAACGGTAGAGACGATAACCTCAAAGATTTCTCGTATCCTCCAAATCCACCTGATATCATTTCAAAGCGGTAACGCTCAGAAATTCTACAATAGCTAGGGGCTTCTGAGCCGTTTTTTGCGTGACTCTTACAAACTCGTTTATAATATTCGGCTCGTGCAGACATGCTATATCAATGGATTAGCTATAAATTCCAATTAGAAATACGATTTCAAAATATACTCACGGGACAGCCGTGGTAAGTGATGCCCCAAGGAGCACAAAGCTGCAAAACATTAAGAGGCACATCTGTGTCAGTGCAGTATTGCCGGGATTACTTATCAGAGTCTTCTTTAACTTGGTAGCAATGGTGGGCTGGGGTTGATTCGAGAATTTGTTAATTAAGTTCCATTTCTTACATTTCTGACAATGACCAATTTCGTCTAATAATCGTCAGAACAGACTTTGTGTAATTTAAGCTGCTCACCTCCAGTCTTAGACTCCTTAGTATTAAAACAATGTTTGTGACACATATGGGAATTGAGTCGTCGAAAATTCTCCGAGGCATTCACCATACACTCCCTGATGCAAGTAAGTATAAGGATCTTTACATCAAATACAGTTCCACGAACCCCTGCACTCTAAGTTCTGTCCGAGTAGCAGACGCAACGATTACATCGCCGAATGTTAGGCAATGCTCCTTGATTTTACCTCGAGCTTTTATATTTACCACACACATATATGTCGCTTTGATAGTGAGATATCCTATGAGGATAAATGCCGCACTCATCCGAACATTCAAGCGGCATTCTGGTGGCTGGGGTTCGTGGAGTGTACATTTTACATGAGTTCCCATTTCACAATGGCCTTCTCTCAAGACTAAACGAGAGGAAGCCATTTCTGGGACCTCGAGCCGGTCGATATCACTTTCTGTGCTACTTTTCACATACTGGTTGCAGTTTTCGGCCACGTATTGAACCTTCATCTTCTTCCATTTCATGTTTCTTTCGGTCGAGGAGGGCTCCAATGCATTACCGCCATCAATTGAAATGAGATGCCTTGGATAAAATGACCTGCCTGTCCGGAAGGCACTCCAGCATGGAAACGATATGCTTGACTGCCTTCCCGGAACTAAACTTGAGTAGATTAGCGAACTCGTGTTTACAGCCTCGAATTCTATTACCGTAGGTGGCTCCAAGGTGACCGATGGCCTGATGAGTGAGTTCGCGAGGAAGTGTACCGGCATCGAAGTGATTATCAAGAGTAACCAAGCAGCCCATGCTCGTCCTCTGCCCTTTTGTTTGTGCCTGATATTGAATGGTGAGTTTGTTCCAACTCTTGAATCTCCGAATTTAGATAGTGCATGTCCCAAGTCATTAACCTTGAGAGATGTGATAAGTTGTTGATATGTGTTGCTGATGCCGAGGATCATAGTGGCACATGTATTGATAAGTAGAAGGAGGACTGTGTTAGTCTGCATGACCTTCTTGCACGACTGAGTCTGTCCTCCTACTGAGGTGCTATTGATATTTGCGCGGTGACTGAAAAGACTGGCATACGACAGAATGACGATGGTCAGGATAAAAGCAAATGCGAGCATTAAAGCTGCCATGCCACGAAGTGATCGGTCGCTCAGAAGTTGATCTTTCCAAACTCCCCTCCCAATTCGCGTGGGTTGGATATCGACTGCCGTTTGCTTCTTCACAGAACCTCCCAAGTACTTTGGTAAAGGATTGCGGCGAATGTAGGCGCAGAGGCTTTGGAACTTGCTAATGTGGCCTTTACTTGGGATGGATCCAGATGCTGCCTTACTCTTCCTACTTGAGGAATGAGTGATAGGTTGTTGATCAATTGAACCATGATCCACGAAAGGTAATGGTTTAGCTGTAACATGCAAGCCGAATGGACTCAGTGTTGTTCGCCTGTCATAAATTCCTTCGTCCGCTCTTTGAAGCCATTAGCAAAATGTTCCTTTGCCAGAGTTACCCCTCAACTCTTACTCTATCGAGCGAGAGTCTAAATTGGCCCCCAGGGATTGATTAGAGAGCAGTAAAATTATAAAGAACCAAGTTTATTGACCCTTGCATCAGAAACTTCTATTACATCCACTTGCTATATAACTAGCCGAATGCCATTTTCAAATTTCGAGATCTATCTTTCATAAAGATGAGAGAAAGAAAATCAACGTACACAGGTATGTCATGGCTTTGTAACCGATGAACTATTGGGGGTTCATCATGATCATGCATTGTAGCCATTATTCTCATCAGCCTTGAGAATCCCGCTGGTGTATAAAATAGCCTCCTTCTAAAAAATATAGCATATAACGACTTACTAGTTAGGACGATCAACAAGCAAAGAGATGAAGCAGCATGATGAGATTAAGTAGTGCATGCAATACACAATATCCCTGTTCAACTTTGACACCTGCAGAAATACGGCAAAGCAGGCTATGCTACTACGCACTGGCACCGAGTCACTTGTGTTCCGGCTGTCAAATTCTGTGGAACTGTAAGGCCGGGAAATAAGCACGTCAAGGTTATTTGAAAACCCTCAACGTTTTGGACGGGTTGTATTTCTTCACCTAAAACGAATTGGTATCTCCACTGCTGTTCAAAATTCTGTTACATCGCCATTTTGTTACTGCACTTATACATTTGAAAGCGTCTCCCCATCTCCAACCAAATCTTTAAGTTTCTGCGATGCTGTATTCTTACCAGTAACAATCGAAGGGCAATATAGCATCGCCCCGGAGGTTTGGGTCATGCTTGTTTTCCACCCCCACACTGTTACATCCCTGAACACAACCTCAACTAAGTATCCTCAAATCTCATCGTATTTGATGACGATCAATGCAGTTCCTCGCGACAAATGCAAGGGTGAGTATCATGACCGCGGTGACCATTGACTAAGGTGCGGGTGTGGCCTGTTGTTCTGCAAGCAGTAGCTCAAAACCGCCGCCGAACCAATCCAATTATGATCCATTAGCAGAAAATCCGGGAAACGACGTGAGGTGTAAGCCGCCCCCATATTCACAACCGAGATTTCGCTTTTGGCGCGATGGATTTTATGGCATACTCGATAGCAGCTTCGTACCCATATGTCCCTAAGCCACAGATCACCGCCTCAGCTTTGTCGCTCAGGTAGCTATGGTGTCGGAACGGTTCGCGCTTGTGAACATTGCTGATATGCACCTCAATGAAAGGAATGTCCACGCCGACTAATGCATCCCGCAATGCGACACTGGTATGTGTAAATGCTCCGGGGTTGATGACGATGGCATCGATGTTGCCTCGCGCTTCATGGATGCGATCAATTAACACGCCTTCATGATTTGATTGTATGTGCGAGAAATTGACTGAAAGGCGAGAGCATTGCGACGATGCAGAGTCTATGACCTGAGACAAAGTGGTGCTTCCATAAACGGATGGTTCTCGGGTCCCGAGAAGGTTGAGGTTCGGCCCGTTGATCAAAAGGATTGACTTTGCCATTGCGTTGATGCCGGTACTTAAGTTTTCTTTGAGGATCCGGTTATCATTTCTACCGTTGAGTAGGGCTTCGGTATTGATCTCAACTGATTAAAGATGCAGACATTGTTTCTCAGCGCGTTATTGCGAGAGCGGACGGAAAAGGCCTTAACCATGCACGTGCCATGC
This sequence comes from Ophiosphaerella narmari, assembly GCA_028456235.1. NCBI lineage: Eukaryota > Fungi > Ascomycota > Dothideomycetes > Pleosporales > Phaeosphaeriaceae > Ophiosphaerella > Ophiosphaerella narmari. The sequence continues at coordinate 632,521 of JALNQA010000014.1, read as the reverse complement.
ACCCAATGGAGCAACTTCGGACCACGTCCGTGACTAGCCGCATTCTTCAGCATCCGGCTCGAAGCGGACTTGCTCACGCTGGAGTGTCCGTGGCGTTAGGTATATCAAGTCTTTTCTCCAGACATGGCGAATTACTCTCGCCCCTAATACTGCCGGTTAAACATATCTCCTGGATAAAACAATCCAATGGCTTTTATCACACAAGGGGAGTTGGATGATATCTATGCATTCGCTGTGGATTTGGGGAAACGAGCGGGCCAGATGTTGATGGATGCCGCCCAACTGAGAATAGATGGTGGGAGCAATGCCTCAGACCAGAAGAAGCACGTGCAAAAGGAGAACGCAGTCGATTTAGTAACGGAAACGGATGAAAGTATGTTGAAACCCATCTTTTCATTGTCAACGAAAGAAAGCCTCGCGAGCATGATTTTGCATTCCAATACACTCCTACTAAAGGATTGTCAAATGTTATCACTCGAGCGTTAATTAGATGCTGATAAGTAGTAGATGTTGAGGCTTTCATCAAATGCCAAATAAAGAAAAAGTACCCCTCACACCAGTAAGTCACAGCTCAGAGTGCGTCATGATTGTTACTAAACCCTGATCAGATTCGTAGGCGAAGAGTCATATAGCAAAGGATCATCTCGAGACTATCTGATCGCTGATGATCCAACATGGTGTGTCGACCCTCTTGACGGTAAGTAACACCATTTGTTGATTGGGAACCATTCATAACCCCTTTGCAGGAACGGTGAACTATATTCATCTCTTCCCCATGTTTTGCGTCTCAATCGCATTTATCCATAAGGGTAAACCATTGATTGGTGTTATCAATGCCCCCTTTCTTAAACAATTCTTCTCATCATGCGCTGGCCGTGGCGCATATATGAACGAGACACAAAAGCTACCGCTTGTGCGTAATCCCGTGCTACCTATGCCAGAAAAAGCGCCTAGTGGCTGCATATTCTCGTGTGAATGGGGCAAGGATAGGAGGGACACATCGGATGGGAATCTGCATCGAAAAATTGAAAGTTTTATTAACATGGCTGCCGAGATCGGTGGAAGGCAAGGAAGAGGAGGAATGGTGCATGGGGTACGATCGCTAGGCTCTGCGACTCTAGATCTGGCTTATATTGCCATGGGTTCATTTGATATTTGGTGGGAAGGAGGATGCTGGGAATGGGATGTTGCTGCAGGCATTGCAATTCTGCATGAAGCTGGAGGTTTGATCACGACGGCAAATCCGCCCGAAGACTACGCTTCGGCACCAATAGAAGACGTTCGATTGGGCAGTCGATTGTATCTTGCCATCAGGCCTGCAGGACCTTCGCCAACAGAGACAGGACGACAAAGCCAGGAAAGAACGGTAAGAGAAGTCTGGAGAAGAGTACGGAATCTCGATTATAGTCGACCTGGAGCATAAATCATCTCTATATTCGTCATGGACGGATGCCTACCCTCTTGGCTTATTGATCAAGTAAGAAATTGACCCATTTAGATTACCTAGAACCTTTGTCCCAGCAATCAGATGTTAGACGTGGGCAATTCAATACTTCTAGTAAATGCTAATGTTATATGTTATCTTTTGTATATATCGATATTACTGTCGGTGACAGCAATTTTTCAAGTTTGCGACTAAGAGTAATCATGCGGGCGATGCATGGCCCCGAAATGTTCACCTTCCACATGAGCCCAAGCGAAAGGGCCATGGTACTCGCTGAAATGTGACAATATACATAGTACACCCTTACAATTTTGACTCGTTCAGCTTTACTGCTATAACGCTTTGAACCTGCGCAACAGGTAGTTCATCATCCGTCTTGCCCGTCCAATACCGATCTTGCTCCAATCCTTGATATATCAAGGCTTCTGTGCCCAAGATGATCTGCCATCCTGCAAGTCGACTGAGCTCTGCAATTTCCGTGTACGGTGTAGGATGGTAGCACATCTCTAAAATAGCGCCTTTGTGTGGCTTCCTTTGGAGGAAAACTTCCAGAATTTTCCGTGCTTCTTTCTCTTGTGATGTTTTTGGTGTAAAGTTGGGCACGCAAGAGACGATCGCACCAACGCCTTCGAGCTGCTCTGCCTGTGGTCCGGTTGCGACATGGATCAATCCATCACCGTATCCTCGGGCCGTGCATTCGTCTAATACCGTGCGAACTTCGTTGGTGTCTCGGTTTACCTGCATATATGATTAATAAAAGTCTCGATGTTTATTTGCAAGGCGATACATACAAGATATATGGTGCCGACATTTAACCACGTTCGTAGCGCGTATACCGCACTTCGCGCTGCACCACCTCCACCTATGACTAGTGCGGGGCGATTTTGAAAGCTCTCTGGTGTAGCATTGCGGAGGAAAGCTTCTCGAATTCCGATAACATCTGTGTTTGTGCCCATAAATAATCGCTTTCCGGTTGAGTCCTCCTTTATAAAGAGGGTGTTTACGGCGCCGACATCTTGGCCCTCTGGTGTGAGCCCATCCAAATGTTTTAGGATGGCAACTTTGTGAGGCATTGTCACGGATGCTCCTACAGTTGTAAGCTTTTACCCTAAAAGAATAGAATTATGAAACGCCTACCAAAGAATTGTGGATGTTTGATCAGTTCTAGGAAAACTCCCATGTCTGTGGAGTCGAATGGTATTTGCAACCAGTTCAGGCCCAAGTTGTCAAAAACGGTTTGGTGCAGCAGAGGCGACAATGAATGTGCGATGGGGTGGCCGAAGAGATAGCCATGACGCTCCACTTGCGGAATTTCTGGTGCTCTGGCGTCCAGTGACATTGTGTGTGAAGTGGTTGTAGAAGGGATTCGGCCTGTAGGTATTGTTTCGTAATTGTACGGTAGTTGGTGTTGGCACAGCGCATCTAGGTGGGGCCTCGTTTTGAAAGTGGGGATTGGGATTTCAAATTGGATCCAAATGACATTCTTAACCTTTGCGGCGGTTTTGTTTCCACCCCATACCCCGGTTTCTTGCCTCTACGGCCCCATACCCGTCCGAATGCTGGAAAAGGTCTTGCAGAAGGCTGGCGACGACGCGACCAGCGACGCGTTAGTTCTGATGCGCGATCCGATGTTCGCGATAGACGTCCAATCACAACAACAGGAAAAGACCTATTCCCGCGCTAGAAGCCAAGGCCAGCCGGATAACCTCAAAAACTCCGGATAGAGAATAGCAGATTCGCTGATCCAGGCCCTCCCGGGTGCCGACTCCTCTTCCACGGCGCAAGCGACTCATCCGGAAGAGGTGACTAGGGTTGGCTGGAACCATTGCACACATGTTCCTGAGCGAAATTGGACCGACAGCCAGCCATGCCGGCCCCGTGGGGTTTGTGGCTTATTTCTCCAGACTCCCACCAGCACGGATCCTTGGCCATCCTTCGAAGAAGATATATTGCCCTGGTAGCTGCCGCTTTGAGACCTTCCAGAGCTCATCACCTCTGAACCATACCTCCTCTAATCCTTGACTGCCTTCGGTCAATTCCTTTACATCAGCCCGACCCTAATTCTTCATCTAGGGAAGTACAGAGTTCACAAGCCAGACAGGAATTACATACCTTCATCATGGGTCTTCTCACCCTTGTCGAAGACAGGCCGACGCCGAAGGCTGTCTACAACTGGAGAGTCTATGCAGCAGCATCGGTCGCTTCATGGGCATCATGCATGATTGGTTATGACTCCGCCTTCATCGGCACAACACTTGCACTTCCTTCTTTTGTCAAGGAATTTCGCCTGTCAGCGACTCAAATGCCCCCGGCCGAGCTTGCTCTTACTAAGGCCAACATTGTCTCCGTGTATCAAGCCGGTGCCTTTTTTGGCGCGCTTGGTGCCTACGTTTCTAGCCATTATCTTGGCAGGAAGAAGTCACTTTTGATTTGGACTTCAATCGTACGTTACTCTGCTTAGCAAGCATAAAAGATTGACACTAATCAAAAACCATAGTTCATGATTGGCGCAGGTATCATGCTGGGAGCTAACGGTGATCGAGGCCTCGGTCTCATCATTGGTGGCCGTGTTCTTGCAGGTTTGGGTGTTGGTGGATGCTCGAACATGGTGCCCATCTACATTTCCGAACTCAGTCCGCCAGCAGTTCGAGGTCGCTTGGTCGGTATTTATGAACTAGGTTGGCAAATTGGTGGTCTTGTCGGATTGTAAGTGGCTTTAAAGGTAGACATACGGGACGACGAAACTAACTGAGGCACAGTTGGATTAACTATGGACTTCAAGAGACTATGGCTTCATCTCGCAAACAGTGGATGATTCCATTCGCCATCCAGTTGGTACCCGCGGGCTGCCTGTTGATCGGAGCTGTATGGCTGAGAGAGTCGCCTCGATGGCTCTTCGCTAACGGCAAACGTGAGGAGGCAGTGAAGAACTTATGCTGGATTCGCGGTGACCTTCCAGCTGACCATCCATACATCGTTGAGGAAGTGGAAGCCATCGATGCACAGGTGGAGCATGACAGGATTCACGTCGGCGCCGGTTTCTTCCAACCATTCCTTGCACTAAGACAAAAGAAAGTGGCATACCGCTTCCTCCTTGGTGGAGCGCTCTTCATGTGGCAGAATGGTAGTGGCATCAATGCTATCAACTACTATTCGCCAACCGTATTCAAATCACTTGGGGTAACGGGTACAAACACTGGTTTTTTGACGACTGGGATCTTTGGCGTTGTCAAGACAGTCCTTACACTTATCTGGCTCTTCTGGCTCATCGACCATCTTGGACGTACCAAGCTACTCATGATCGGCGCCTTAGGTGGTTCCCTTTGCATGTGGTACATTGCAGCGTACATCAAAATTGCTAACCCGGCCAATCATCCAAGCAAGACTGGAGCCCTCTCGTCAGGAGGAATTTCGGCCATGTTTTTCTTCTATCTCTGGACCGCTTTCTACACCCCATCCTGGAATGGAACCCCTTGGGTCATTAACAGCGAGATGTACTCACAACAAACTCGATCTCTAGGACAAGCATTCGCAGCTGCGAATAACTGGTTTTGGAACTTTATCATCTCTCGCTTTACACCTCAGATGTTCCTCAAGATGGACTATGGCGTCTACATGTTCTTCGCCTGCCTGATGTTGCTGTCCATCCCATTTGTGTTCTTTTTAATCCCCGAGACCAAGGGTATCCCACTCGAGAAGATGGACGAACTGTTCGAGATCAGGCCTACCTTCAAGGCACACAAGATCATGTTGGGACGACTGGAAGAAGTTGAGCACGAAGATGTCAGCTATGGACGCGAGAAGCCCAAGCTGGATGAACGTGTGGAGCACGTCTAATGGAGGCAAGCGATGACAGCTATATGATCAATCTCTGCCTGATGTTAGCTGTTGGCTTGCGCACCACAAAATGACGAGATAAATACGAATATTAATTTTACATTCTCCAGTTCCTTTGCACACTTTTCGCAGCCTTGTGAAATTTCAATATTATATACTAGCCCGGAAGGGTGAATGGTAATAGTATAACCAGTATACTGAGTATCTAAGCAACTAGGAGCTGAGATTATTCGCAATCGCCTCGTAACATTCGGCACCTGTTCCTGTAAAAGTAAAGCTCTGTTTTCTAATCTTCGTCTGTGTTTGATAAGATCTATATCTACCCCTTCCGTTTGAGTTGGAGATTATTATATGTAAGAGTACCGACTGAGACATTTCCATCAGATATATGACGGCTAGGAGTGGGTCAAACCTCGAACGTGTGTTCCGCTTTGCGGGGGCCGCCGGAATGGCCCTACTGGGGTCAATGACATGGATTTCATAGATTGCATCTGCAGGAACTGAAAAAGACGATAATAGCAACGGTCGCTACTATTCATTATGTCATACTTAGATACCTGCTTGAGCGCCTTGAGATTGCAAAGAGGCACTGACACGACGATTTTTGGCTAAACCTGGAAATCTATGTTGAGCTTCCCAAAGCCTAAAGGCACAATGGCTTCCCTACTATTCTCGATTACACATCTTTCACGAACCCCTGGAGTAGCTAGGTGTTGTGTCCCAAGTTTTCTCGATGTGCGCATTGACGTCAACTAGAGTCATTCCAGAGCTAGGGTACAGGGTCTAAAAGTAGCGCCGAAATCGGGAAAAACGGCGTAAAAGTCCTTTTCCGTCAGCGCCGTGCCCCGACTTGCATCTTACCCCGCTGTATACAATAGTTTCGAGGCGGGATTGCACGGCTGGGGAAGGAGTATTTGGACTTGATTGCGATTATCCGCTGGAGCAAGGGTAGTGAATCGAAGCGTGCCAATGCTCATGGGGCAAACCGCAGCTTGATAACCTGTAAAATAGATTTGAACATACCTGATCAAGACTTGACTTAGTCTGTACTTCTTCAACCAGAGACACCCTCAATAGTCAAGTCGAAACTTAGTTTCTACTTTGACCTCCAACCTACAACTCATCGTAATCTTTCAATTTCTATACTTGACACTGCCGTATATATCGTCCTCATTTCATACATCACACCGCCACAATGCCGTGTCGTCTAGGAATTTCCTCCATGTCACTTGGCCGGTGCTATGCTGGCCATAGTCTCTCATATAAGCTTTCCATGGCTGCAAAGCACGACCTCGAAGGAATCGAGCTCTTCTATGAAGATCTCGTAGACCACGCCGGCTCCTCATCTCCAGCTGACCTCCGTTCCGCCGCAGCCTCGGTACGCAAATTATGTGCTGACTTCGGACTTGACCTCATATGCCTGCAACCATTTATGCACTATGAAGGCCTCAAGGATCGTACGCAACATGCTAAGAGGATAGAAGAAATTAAATTATGGATGGAGCTTGCACATATCCTGGGGACTGACCTCATTCAAGTACCATCATCCTTTCTTTCACGGGACAAAGTCTCCCCAGACACTGAGCTTATCGTAAGCGACCTTCGCGAGCTTGCCGATCTAGGCCTGCGACAATCGCCCATTATTCGATTTGCATACGAGAGCTTGTGTTGGGGCACATACGTGGACACGTGGGAACTGTGCTGGGACATTGTACAGCGCGTCTCCCGGCCCAACCTAGGAATATGCTTGGATAGTTTCCACATCCTTGGGAAGACTTATGCGGATCCAAAGTCGGAAACTGGATGTGTGAAAGACGGCGAGAAGGAGGTGCGGGAGTCGATGCAAAGACTTGTAGAGAGGATTGGACCCCACAAAGAAAAGATCTTCTTCATCCAGATTGCGGATGGTGAGAGACTAGATCGACCCCTTCTCCCTGGGCACGAGTTCCACAACGCAGAGCAGCCAGCTCGAATGTCTTGGAGTAGGAATTGTCGATTATTCTATGGCGAGAAAGATCACGGCGCGTATCTGCCTGTCAAGGATGTGGCGCATGCCCTTCTGAAAGAAATTGGATTCGATGGCTGGGTTAGCATGGAGTTATTTAACCGGGTTATGGAGAGAAAGGACCATAGCGTAGTGGAAGAACTGGCTTCGCGTGCTGCGGTATCATGGGATAAGATGTTACTGGACTTGCAACTTGAAAATGTCGGGTCGCGTGGCAAATTGAGAAGTCAAAAGGTAGGAGCGAAAAGGGACAGCGGTGTTAAGCATGCGCCAGCAGACGCTACTCATGCTCGGTTATGAGATTGTATAGGAAGTCATCAAATAGTACTCCTATAATTCATGGCCTCGTCTCGTATTCCGATCGATTGTAAGATATTATACTATTGAAAGCCCGTGATGAAACGGCCACTCTACCCTGTCAAATTAGTAGATATGGGGCATGGAGCACTCGATTTGAAATGCGATTGGTCAAAATATGCAAGACATGAATATCAAGAAAGATTCGTAGATCTCGGTGCACAGGGATCATGTCCCACGTGCGATAGATAATACTATCTAAGCGTGAAAGTACACATCTAAAGTGGCATGTAACAAGTATAGAACTTGTGTAGCACTTTACTCAGCCCGCATCGTAGTAGTCACTCAATGGGAACTGCAGAGGCTCACCACCCTCGACCTCCGTACCGAAGGTAGAATGATCTAATGGCATGTATTGGTCGGGTTGCGTGGCCAGCAAGTCAGCCATACTGATTTCTGGGGCAAACCCAAGATTCTCCATGAATTGTGACTGATTTTGCAATTTCTTGGCCCCATGAAGTGATGCAAGCTCGTCAAAAAAACTGTCAAGCTCCCCAGAGACGGATGGATCATAATTATCAATTGTGGGGGAAGCAAAGTTGACTTCGACTGCCGATGGATTGAAGGTTTGCGGAACATGGCTCTTCTGGCTAGAGTTCATGTCTGGCAGTAAATCGTCGAGTAACGTTGGAGAGTTAGACGGTTGTTGATGTCTTATGGGCGTAGACGCATTAAATCGAGAAGGAAGTGGCTGAAGCAAGGCTTGTGCACGACCGGAATGCGAAAAAGATACTCCTACATGATCATTTGTCGAGTTATTGAGCTCACTCTGGGTCGAATCCGAGAATCGAACAGGAAGTGCTATGTTGAACTCGGCGACTATTTTATTAATCCGAACTTGCGTCACCTGGTCCAAAGGCAGACTTTTGCAGCTCCTCTTGACACTCTCAAGCAGACATATGAGAACGGGTGGTAGTTTCCATGACTCTAGCATGTTCTGGTATGTCTCCATTGATTCTAAGAATCGTTGCAACCAGGCCTGGGATGGGGAAAGTGCAAGCGCAGTGGCAAAATGTGTCAACTGCAGCAACACCGCAGGAGGCGTTAATGGAGTCAATATAGAATTAGCCTGAATGTAGTCGAATTTAGGGGAAAGGGTAGATTTCCAATCTCTTAGTCGGGCAATGGCGTTGTGTGTAGGCGAACTCGCACTTGGGTATCGTACTGTAGCAAGAAGTATATCAACCACATCTAGGAGGTTGTTGAAGCAGCTCAAGGCGAGAGTTGGTAAACGCGACTGATGTACTATTTCTGCCGCAAGCTCACCATCCCATGGCTGCCATTCTTCAAGACCATCTTCCTCAACCTTTCCAACACGTTGCAAATCAAACATGTCGAGATATGGCCGTCTATTTAGCAACAGAGACAGAAAACTGTCAAGTAAATAACAGCTTGCCACGACATGTTTAATACGACCGCTAGCATGAATTGAGGTGTTAATGGTAGGGAGGATGCGAGAAGCAGCGCCGACTAGAATCCATGCTGCATTATAAAACGAATTCTTGAGGTTGAATAAAGCTAGATTGAGGCAGGCCTTGACATGGCCGAGCCCAAAATTTCCGAGTTCGTTTGGAATAAGACTTCGAGCTGTGTCGTACAGCCGTCTTGGGGTCGTGGTATTTCGACGTTCTTGACTCAACTTGCCGGGTTCAACTTGGCATGACCCAAGTGCAAAGATGCTCCACATCTCTGCATGGTGTTCTGAGTCTACCATTTCTGCGGATAATATGAGTCCATGGCCAGGATAGGAGTATGAAAGTTTCAGGACATCGAGCTTCTCGCAGATAGGAAACCAGCACTGTGTGTACGTAGAATAGATTTCCAAAAGTTGCCAACAGTCAGGAGGCAATGGTGTGAGCTCTGGGGGAAAATTTGCCTGCTGCATAACTATACTTTGGCGAGGAACTGGGGATGCTGGTGCTGGGGCTTGTGCAAATGCGTTGGGTGCAGGATTGCGGATCTCGTATGGGAGTATAGGGTCCTGGACCTCCGTTTCGCTGTCTTCGCCTAAACTTGATGCTCTATCTTGATCATCTTCGATGGTAGGCAGCTCTCCAGTCAGCTTTTTGTTAAGGGCTCTATAAAATTTTGTTTTTCTCCAATTCTTGTGTAGTCGGTTTGAGTCCTTAGTATCTCTCGCAAGCAGTACCGTGCTCTCTTGGTCCAATTTGGTGATCAAGGAGGCTTCGAGATCAGCATTCTGTTGGAAAGCCAATGCTAACGCCAGCTCAATTGTCCGGATGTATCCTGGTGGCAAGCCCCTTTTCCTGGGGTTTGATGTGTATGAACAGGTTTTGTTGCCATCAAAGCAAGGAGCACACTGTGGTTGGTTTCCGTCACACTTGGACCTCTCTGAACGGCACTGGTCGCAGGCTCGCGATACGCGAAATCGCTTCATTGGCGCATCTTCAGTCGTCGAACGGCGCTTTGACGGCATGCTTTCTGATGTACCCCAGGTCTTGGGTGACGAAAACATGGGAGCTGGTTGACACGACGACGCCTTGCCTAATGGGTTCGCCCTTATCCGCCGCGGCAGCAGCGACCAAGCAGCGCCTACCGTCTGCCACTCCATTATGGATCGCCGAGATGTCTGCGACTTGCGATGGACAGACTTCAAGACGCCAGAAAGTTATGCCTGCTGCCACTATTGGAACGAAACGGACATTTGCGACGATGCGCGAGGAAGATTCAGCACCTTCGAGTGCCCGCTCCTCGCCTCGGTCACGAGCGGTGACCCCAGCACCGCCCGCCTCACCAACTGAACGTCACCGTATCTTCGACTCACGTGCCTCGATCGTACTTGTTGGGATTCCTGGATCAGGCAAATCAACCCTCTCTCTTATGGCTGCAGCTGCATGCCAGAGACGAGTTGTCGACATTGAAAACATATTCCAGCAAGAGACCGGATGCTCCATGTTGCAATATCAAAAACAGTTCGGCGCGTCTAATCGTAACTTGAGGCATGCTGAAGTGCTGCGAAACGCCCTCCAAACTTATGAAAAGAGTGCGATTATTGTTTGTAATGGTGGGTATCGTCTTGGAGCCGAGTGCCAGGCTCTCCTACACGAATTTGCAAAGACGCACCCAGTGATACACGTTTTGCGAGATTCCCAAAGTGTGCATAAGTACCTCGATACTGCTGAGGATTCAAAACTTCAGCATGTCCTTGCCGTTAGCACACCCATTTTTCGAAAATGCTCAAACTACGAATTCTACAACCTAGACGAAACAAAGGGTCTCCACCACTCAGTGGGTCCCGCACATCAGCCTCAAGTTCCCGCTTTTTTGACCCTGAAAAGAGCCGAGAGAACGTTCTTCAAGTATTTGTCCATGGTGCTGTCCAAACAGAACACACATGGCAAAATACGGAGTGCAACTCCGCCAATAGAGCCCGGCCATTTTCCATTATCATATCTTGCTACTGAGCAACGGAGTTACACATGCGCGGTTCAGGTGCTACTCTCCGACGTAACGTCAGAAGCGGTCGACATCGAAGAGCTCGAATTTGGTTGCGATGCATTCGAATTGGTTGTGGATCCAGAGCAGCTCACATTAGATCGAGCAGAAGACATCACGAAAAGTATTTTCGAAGTGCGTAGAAGCACGGTTATTCCTATCATATACCATGTCATGCCAGCTTCAACGAATCCAGAATATACCAGGGCACGGTACCTTGGCAATGTGCGACATGGCCTACGTATGGCGCCAGAGTTTGCAACGATAGATTTAACCATGGACGAAGATGCCATTCTAGCCGTAATTTTGTCTCGAGGGTCAACGAAGATTATCGGGCATCTCCACTCGGATAGGGACTGGTACCATCCGTTTTGGATTGAGAAGTACAACATGGCTATGCAACTTGGCTGTAGTCTCGTAAGATTTACTCGACCTGCGAAATTTATGGACGACAATGCCGCAATACAAAGCTTCAGGAACACAATATACTCAAAGCCGAAACGAATACCGCTGATCTGCTACAACACCGGACGGGCAGGGCGCCGTTCTGCTTGCTTCAACCAAGTCCTAACACCCGTCATTCCAGGTTCATTCATGAAGAATACCGCAGATTTTGAAGAGCGGGTGCAGCGCAATCCCGAGACATCCTGGCTCTCTATACAGGAGGCTACACACATTTTATATGCCTCTTTCACGTACGACCCTATGCAATTTTACATACTTGGGGCTAGTGCTGGCTATAGCCTGTCACCCGCTATGCACAATGCAGCATATAAGACGCTTGGCATGCCACATCACTTCAACCGCCTACAGACCGTTACCTTACGGGATAGCTTGGCGGAGCTGCGGCGTCAACCAAACTTTGGCGGCACTGCTATCAGTCAGCCGTTCAAGATCGATGCCGTTTCTCTAGCAAACTCGATAAGTCGACATGCACATGCGATTGGAGCGATTAATACCCTCATACCCGTGCGTCACCTCAATAATGATGACAACGTCCCCGATGCTGATGATGTTGAACTTTTCCAAGAGCGTAACCAGGCCGGTCCGGTCAAAGCGCTGTATGGCGATAACACGGACTGGATTGGTATTCAATCCTGTATAAGAAGAGGCCTTTCGCCAGCTAATGCTGTTAGGCCAGGCACATGTGGGCTCATCATTGGTGCTGGTGGAATGGCGCGCGCAGCGATTTATGCTCTGCTTCAGCTTGGGGTCAAGGACATTGCTATTTTCAATCGTACACAAGAGAACGCGAAAAAGATGGCCACGCATTTTATTAAAGTAACGTCAGATCCATCAACAGTCAAGCTATTCCCGTCGTTTGTTCAAGCTTCGCAGCCCAATTTTCACATTCTTCGGTCTCGAGATGAACCATGGCCAGAGCAGCTCCGTGCACCTACGATAATCATATCGTGCATACCAACTGACGCTATTGGAACCAATACTTTGCCACAATTTACGCTGCCAACTGTTTGGATGCAGTCACCTACGGGCGGGGTAGTGATTGAACTCGCCTACCGAACACTGAACACGGCATTGATGAACCAAGTGCGTGAAAAAGCATCAGCCTCCTGGATATGTGTGGATGGACTCGATCTGCTTCCTGAGCAGGCCTTCGCGCAATTCGAACTTTTCACTGGGAAAAGGGCGCCGCGGAGGATCATGCGAGAAGAGGTGCTCCGGTGCTGGACAGATGAACAGGGACGATCGAATCCAAATATGGTGCGAACGCGGATGGAAGCGATGGAGGGACAGGAACCTTGATATAGTTAGATAGATCTGAAGATACAATGATAGTTAGCAAATCCTTCAAATAATCGTTAAACTATTGGCAGATCGGTAATGTGCTCAATTGTGGTAACGGCGCTGCCGGCAAGAGAAGCTCAGGCCTGCAGTCACCCTAATACAATGTCAATAACCGACGGCTTTAGAGAATCCCACATGGGTTTGTGTACACGTCCTATTCCTTCGCGGCGTGCGACGTTTTGCTCCCAAGATATCCACATAACGTTGTAGTATTCGTAATTCTTCCCCTCTTTTGGCCTTTGACTTAATCCGTATTCGTCTAAGTAACACGTGCCAACTTCTTGATTCAAATTATTTGGAATATATCCCCGAGATAGCACAATCAATTGCAGCGGTGGGTGACCTTCTGTGGCGCCTTTGCTATCTCCTTCAAATTGCTTACGATTGTGCAGGCACAGTATTCCAGCCCATTGCATTTGAGAATTGCATAGCGAGATACACTCTTTCGTATTCCTCATGAATCGAGGCTCGGTGGTAAATGCAGCGCCCATCACATGTAACCGCGCTGTTTCGACAGAAGAGAAGAGATAGCGTGTATGTGGATTTAGTGTTGGCTTTGGAACGGGATCGAATAGTGGTATTGGATACCAGAATCTAGCTGAGCAAGATATGTGTTTGTAGATGTATTTGCCATAGCCATCTGGATATTCTCTGATGGTCAAGCTTTCATCACGCTTCTTTCGTCGTTTCTCCCACCCTGGAGGTAGCTGCCTGGTTGAATCCTGGTACATATCTCTCCAAGTGAACCATTCAACATCGATGTATCGTCTGTCGATTGCCTCTGGATTTTCTGCTGTGTACCATTTGGTCGTGGAGAAGGTTTTACATACCGTTGTAAGTATCCATCCTGAGCAAGCAGCAACCCAGTCATTCCCGGTTGCCCAGTCGTCAAAGTTAATCAGACCAGACCAGCCTACCCAGGACCATGAAGGAAGGCAGGCTTCGGTGGCCGTTGAACTTTGCACAGTTTCATTTGGCACCCGGCGTATCAACTCGCTACCGGGCTGCCAAAGCAAGGCCGCATCAAAGAACATCTCTGGTAGGCCACACAAAAAACCCCCCTTGAAGGCTTTGGTGTAGCAAGAGAGCAGACCAGAGAAGGCTGATAAACAGTCCTGTGCGTAGCTTAGCTGCCGTTCATTGAAGTCTTGCGCCAAATCAGAATACACGTTCAGCGCAGGGTATCCAGCCGTAAATGTCCAGTCTCTCCTGCGATCAGCTAGCTCCGAGCGGGCGTGGTCCTCAAATTGTGTGGATTCACAACACTGAAACGAAACGCAATCATTTTTAAAGCAGATCCTTCTTCTTGCGAAAAGATACTCCTGGAATGTCCAGGCCCGCCGAAAGTATGATTGGTTGCTGAACTTGGAGCTATCGTGCTGGTCGAAATTGATGCGCTTGATAAGGGTTTTGTTGTCGAATGGAAGTGTGAGTTGCTTGACGTGTCGTTGTTCCTCGTCTGGAAAACCTTTCAACCCGTGAAGTCCGTAATCAGCGTCGGAACCATCTGTGGCTGCTATAACGACTGCGGCGTGGGCGAAGATTGACGCCATTCGACTTAATTGGTCCTTGAAAGTATCCTCGTCATCTTGCACGATGCAGAGAGTATCCACCCAGAGGTATCGTTCCCCTAGGAGTGAGAGAAGATGGATAGAGTGACGGATTGTCTTTGGGATTTTACTAGCTAGATTCGCATCATGCAAGGCGCCAGGCTTTTGTAGCTGAGAAAGATTGGCTTTCGTTGTTTTCACCATTTCTACCTTACCCCAAACATAACTAAGTGCTACGTATGATACGCCTTCGGGGGCTGGAGCTAAGCACATATCGGAGGTATTGATAAAATATTGTGGGTTGGGAGCCGGCATTTGAGTCAAGAAGGAAGGATTAGAGCACTTCTTGTGGTTGGTGTTGCAGTCATTGTACCATTGGCGGAGCTTATTGCTATCGATCCACTGCGAGTCGAGCTTCGTACCGAACCCGAAAGATTGATTATCCTCGCCTCTTTCAACATCTAGCGGCGGAGTGGTGTAATAGGCGGTGAAGCAGTTCTTCTCCAGAGGCATATGCGCGAAGGTAGTCGATGAGGAGAAATATTCTCTCGACATTGTCAGCTTGCCTCGAGACTCGTCAAATCTTAGCTCGGGTGACAGCCAATCAAATAGGTGTTTGTGCCGAGGACAGTCATAAGTGACAATATCGTCGACAAGGCCGATGTCTATGTTAACATGGTCATCCAATGATTTCTCGAGGATAAAATTGATCTTGTTGCAAATTCCGCAGTCTCCTCTGTATTTAAAGAAACGTTCGAGGAATTCCTTCTTTTTTTTCCATTTCCGAAACATGGAGGCTTGTGGGCACAGCTTCCAGATGAGAATGCAGAGCAGTCGTCCCAAGGCGAAGTGAATAGACCCGTTGCTAGGGGCAGGCGAACGGGTCGCTAGCGACAGAAAAGTGGAGCCTAGAAGCTGGCTTAGTCATACGGAAGCGCATTGTCTAACAGTGCTTGGCAGAACATTTGCTTTCATCCTGAACCACCATCAGCACGACGCGCCCGGTCTATCCAATCCTGCCTACGCGACCATGTCCAAACGCGGCAGCATCTTCGCTCAGGGCAAGCCCGAGGACCCGTATGAGGACAGAGATGGGCCGGCCGACGTGCCACAGCGGGCGACTGCCGCGCAGCTAGCCGGGCGAAAGTAGGTCCCATCCCCCCCAGTCTGTTGTGTGTTGTGTCGCATTCGCGATACAAGATAGCAGAGTGCATCTCGGCTTACAGTGTGTCTTTAGGATCAGATCTGCCAAAATCCGCCGGCCCGTATCGGGCAATATGGTAAGTAGCCTCGCGACACCATGCCGCCCTCGACCGCACACATACTCGACTCTCATCACCCCCATCACTACTAGCACGGCCGCCGCGTCGCCCAGGGCCCACACTGACGCGCATATACAGACACCTCTTTTTTCCACCGGCCAGCAGTCGGGCTTTGGCATTGCGGCGACCGCGCCCGACCCCGCCAGCAACGGCCTGTTTGGAGGCAATGCGCTGTTTGGAGGAGGGAGCGCGAGCACAACAAACAGCTTCCCGCCCGCACAGTCCTCGGCCCCGAACAACTTATTCACCAACTCCTCATTCCCTGCGTTTGGCGCGGGTGCCACTTTCAGCCCCCAGCCGCCTTCCTCCACCGACTTTAACTTCGCCGCCAACGGTACCACACCCAACATTTTCTCGACCAACGGCGCATCTACGATGAACGGCAACGCCAACGCCAACGATAGCGGAAGCGCCAACACCAACGGCCAGTCTGCGCTCTTCGGCGGCAGCAGCTCCATGTTCACTTCGCAGACACCTGCATCTGGCGGTTTCTTTGGCACGAGCAACGGTCTGGCTTCTACGAGCCTTTTTGGTACTTCGACCACCGCCCCAGCGGCCTCCACCACGCCTGCTGCGGCTCCTGCTTCGTTCTCGTTTGGAGGTGTTAGCGCCCCTGCGCAAAACAACACAATCGCCCCAGCAACGCAGAACAATATGTTTGGCGCATTTGGCAGCAATGCGCAGGGCGGAGGCACGGCTCAACAGAGCGCTCCCCAAAACAGCCTATTCACAATGGGTACAAGCTCACAGGGCTTCGGCACTGAAACACCCACGGCGCCGCCTACTACTGGCCTATTTGGCTTTGGCTCTAACCAGCAGCAGAGCATCAACACCACCACTACTACACCCTCGTCAAACGTCTTCGGGACGGCTCCCACTCAACCTTCCGGTATATTTGCGGTTTCTAGCGGCACCACCTCCATGTCAGCAGCATCCACCACATCCGCCCCTTCAGCGGCATCGTCTAGCATGTTTGGCTCCTCTAGTACACTTACTTCCGCACCTGCGCACAGTGCGTTTGCAAATCCACCGACCGCTGCCCCAACAACTACTCCCTTTAGTTTTGGTCAACAGACGCCTCAGGCAAGTGTATCTACTACCCCAGGCAACCCATTTGCGAGCATGAAGGCTCCAGTGGACAATGATACTACACCCAAAGCTTCCTTGTTCAGTAGTATCAAGGCACCCGCTTCGAGCTCTGGTCCGTCAACAGAGGCTCCTAAGCCCAGTCTTTTCTCATCTCTCGCTAAGCCGGTGACGCCAGCAGCAACACCTGGGTTTAGCCTTTTTGGGGCCGCGCAGAACAAGGAATCAGGACATGAGAAGAGCACTAGTGTAAACAAAGATAGTGCGCCTGAGGCGGGCAAGTCAAGCTTGTTCGCTAGCGGCTTCAGTACGCCACAGCCTGTCAAAACCACACAAACAGAGAAGTCCCAGGCCGGTCTGTTCAGCGCTGCGCAACCCAAAACAAACTCTGGACTGTTTTCTCAAACTTTTCAACCGGAGAGTCATAATTCAGGAAACACATTAAAGCCGGCCACATCATTCTCTGCTTTCAAACCATCCACAACAACGACAACAACTGAGCCGCCAAAAGAAATCACTACACAACCAACCATTACGAAAGCAGCGAACAACCCTTTTAACAATCCCCCAGCATCATCTGCGGACCGTCCAAACCTCTTCACTCCACCGAAAGCACAGGTGCCTACATCACCGTCACCAATGCCTACGCTTACTGGAGCTGCATCACCAACAAAAACGCCGAATGGCCCAGAATTACCAAAGATTCCGAGAGCGACCGTTCCCAAAGAATGGAATACAGCGATTGCATCCACCACTCATAATTCGGATAGCTCATACAACCTCATCGTCTCTCTGACTGTACAGCTACAAGAACTCAACGTCAATTATCGCGCAAAATTAGGCAAGCTTTCTCCAACCGCTGATTGGACTGCTTTGTCACTCTGGCATCACCAACAAGGCTCGGCGATCAAGACAAAAATTGACATTACCAAAAAGGAGCGCGCGGCCGCAAAGGGTATCACTGGCAACGAATCATCTTTGTCTACGAAGCGCAAGGCCGACGAACAGAGTCGGGAAAACCGGAGTGCGTCTCCTACTAAACGAGCACGTCCCGAAACGGCAGCAGCGCCTACCCCACAGCCTTCAGTTCCGGCCCCCAAGTTTAACCCGCCAGCTACAGCCACATCAAATTTGTTCGCAAAAGCTATCAACAACAAACCCTCTCCCCCTACAGGGTTAGCTAACTCTACCCCCTCAGTAGCGCCCAAGACTGTCACTCCAGGAACAGGATTTCGGCCTTCATTTTCTACTGCGAATGGTGGAAGCACCCCACAACCCCCACCCCCAGCGGGTGGCTTCAAGCCAACCAGTACCAGCGCTTCAAATGGTAGTGGCGGATTCAAGCCTGTCTCCACAGGCGCTTCGGGCGGATTTGCAAGTCAGTTTGCTGCAACCGCAAAGACGTACGAACAGCTTGCGGCCGAACGCAAGAAAAAGGCCATGGATGAAGACTACGACTCAGATGAGGAGACAAAGGCAGAATGGTCTGCCCGATATGATAAGAAAGAAGCTGAACGCATTGCAAAGGAAAAGGCTGTTGCTGCCCTGACTCCCGCATTCAGCCTCTCTAAGCCGACCAGTGGAGCATCGACTCCTTCGTTGTTTACTCCCCGACCCTCCAGCCCTGCACCGTCAACAGGCGGCCAGTCAGTCCTCGATGCTGCCAGCGCAGCACAAACGCCGACAAGCAATATCTTTGGCCATCTCTCCTCGGGTCCATCATCCAACAACCAGGACGAATCAGAGGAGGACGATGCACCTTCACGAAATGATCAACCTGTTGGTTCTGTTGAGCCAACGACTCCTCCCAAACGCAAGTTTGGTGAATCCGAGACCGAGGCCGATGAGGCACACGACGAGCTAACCCTGAAGAAGCAGAGCACCAAATCCAAAGGAAGCCTCATGTCACGCATGACCCGAGGTGACGGCGAGGGCTCTGAATCTGAGAAAGAGAACAGTAGCTCGGGTTTTAAGTTTGGCCAAACCAATGGAGTGCAGACACCTACAAACAAGCCTTTTAACTTTTTTGATTTCGGCGCCGCTGGTGCAAAGACTGCACCTCCCAAGTCTGACATATTCGCTGGCGACCAGACGTTCAAGCCCGGTACGCCGATCAAGTTTGGAGACGTCGCGGCGACGGAGAAGAAGGCTGCACCAACTTTCCAATTCCAACCTGCGTCCACCTCGACGACGCCATCGAAACCTCCTCCTGCTAGTCTGTTCAACTTTGGTTCAACGGCAAGCAGCACATCCTTTCTTGCGCCCAACCCAGGCTTGTCTGGGCTCAACTCGGCGCCTTCCTCTGTGTTCTCGTCTCGTGCTGCCACCCCTCTCTCTGAAGCCGAGACCAGTGCTGCATCTGCAGCGGAAGACGACGAAGAGGGCGGCAAGCTTGAACAGGTGGATCTTTCCAAGTTAACCGAAGGCGAACTTGAAGCAAACGAGGTTGTTTTCGAGACAGAGCAAGCACTGGCCAAACACCAAGTCGATAAGGGTGACGGGACAAAGGCCTGGGAGAACTTTGCACGAGGCCCACTGTACATCCTCAAAGATAAGATCACAGGCAAGTGCTTTGTTCGAATTCGGATCCCCAGCGGCCAGACACCTCTCAACTATTCGATTCTCCCGGCATTGAAGTCGACTGTCACAGGCAGCAGTGGCAAGATGGTGCAGGCGACAATGCCTAAGAAGGAAGGCGGCTTCAGCCAGTTCTTCATTTCACTCAGAACTCCCGAGATTGCACGAGAGCTTTCGGAGAAGTACAATGCATCGCTCCCCTCATAGGGCGACATGGATTTGATTCATCACTGGCTCAGCGAGCGTGCAGCCAGTTGGCGACCACGGTACATTTTATTTATTTGCGTACTCACTTCCCCCACCCCCTGCCTGTTTCTGTGTTTCGGTAAAATTGGCACGTTTGGCCTTGGATTTGAATTAGTTTTTTGTAGCATTGCATGGCATGGCGTTATGGGAGAGAGTACATGTGTCTGCCGACACGACGGAGGCAAGGTTATTCAAGATGTTCTAGCAACAGGCAGGGAATTGTTTCTTCATGTACCATATACTACTACAAGGTTTAATGCATCGGAGCGAGTTTACAAGTGATGAGTTTTGGGCGATAGGGCATTCTACCTAATGCACGATAGAGTGAGCTAGGCTTTGCGCCGCGTTCCAGACTGTCAGCCTTGGCGGCTGGATATTGCGGCCGAGCATAAGATGGATTGCATGAGATAAGGATGGGGGAAGATGGATGTGAGAGAATAGGCAGGCTACCGGTGTGGTGATTTATATGCAAGTCATGTTACCTTGTCTCGTCCAATGGAGGCGCGGTGGGCTGGTGGGTGGCCAAGCGGATACCATGGCAACCGACCAGAGTAGCGCGCAGGCGACTGGGTGAGACAGGTGGAGTCTTGTCGAGATGGTGGCTGAGTAAACTGCGGATCAGCTTGATGCGGGGAGAGTGCGAGGTTGATTGCGCATGGCCTGCGGCTGCGGTGCGACAGCTTACGCGGAAGAAGGCGAGAAGAGGGGAGAGTTGGAAGTTGTAACGTGAAGTGGTAGGACGGGAAGTGGGCTTGGTGGAGGTGTGGAGGTAGAGCCGGCTAGACCGAGGACTGGCGGCGAGGACTGGCGGCGAGGCCGTCGTCAGCTTGCGGGCGGCTCGTATTGTTGACCTCGCAGCGGCCGTCCGATGGATCTGGCACGATAAGCCTGGCTGCGCAGTCTGGCACTGCGTTCCCTGCATCCCGAACATCGCATCCCATCGAGTTACGCCTGGTTGCCGTGGTAGCCAGATCCACGACACGGCGACTCTCTGACCACATAGCTACCATACCACAGCTTCCCGGGAACCTGTTTCGCGAACCCGCCTGTTCCGACCAGAGGCTCCTCATCGCAACCATACGGCCAGCGACAGCCTGCACTGGCACTCACCGGCACTCGCAGTCTGGCGGGGTCATGTTGGTGCTGCCGCCGTGGTGATCTCTTTCCTTGTTCACGCCGCAGCCGGCCTCGCCATGGGAAGGGAGCAGTCTGCGCATGGGGCCTCGGCCAACCATGCGCGCCTCCATAAGAGAGGCAACTCGGGCTCGAGCATGACGAGCGCACTCAGCCCAGCCGCTGGCCGCAACTCGGGGTCCTTCACCTTCAACCGGTCCGAGACGCCCAAAGTCACGTACGAGGAACCATGGATAGAAGAGCATCGCGCCATGCCCTACATCAAGCCGTACCTGCGCAAGCTGTCGTCCAAGGACAGCCCCAACGCCAACCATGGACTCGATCTCTCGCGACCCGCGGCTGAGAATGAGGGACTGGCCGGCCTGGGCATCGCAGACTACGGCAACATGAGCATGAGCAATGGCGGCTATTCACGAAGCATCTCCGACGTCTCGTTTGCGCCCGTCAATGGCCGCCATCGCCACACGCGCACTGCGTCAAACACCTCGCAGTTCTCGACATCATCCGGCGGTCTGCAGCGCCCCACGCCTCTGCCGCCCATCCGCCAGACACCGACCCCCCAGCCCTTCCTCTCGCCCCTCGCAACAAACAACACACCACCCTCCGTGCCCGGCAGCGTGCGCGAGGCCGACGACATGATGACCGACGACGAGTTCCGCCTGCGCCAGAACGCCTACGAGCCCGGCCGCCGCTCTGGCTCGCTCTCATCCGTGCCCGGGACATCGCTCCGCATCCACACCAACAACTCGTGCACCCGCCTCGCCGGCAGCTACTCGCAGTCGTCCGTCTCGCTGACCTCGCCCGTGGTGCCTGCCCGTTCGCGGGGCGACACGCTCAAGTCGGTCGACACGGCGGCATCGCCTAGCTCGCGCACCTCGTTCGACCACGCCACCCGCTTTGCACGCGGCGGGCGCGACTCCCCCATTGATGCCGCGTCACGTGCAGCCTCGATCCGGGCGGCGCGCGAGAAGTTCGAGGCCGAGGAGCGGGCCAAGGAAATCAAGTACGAGCGCGAGGCACATAAGCAGGCCGAGCGCGAGTACCGCAAGCAGCAGAAGAAGGAGCACCACCAGGCCCGCAAGTCCGAGGCCCACGACCGCCACGAATACACGCGCTCCCGCAGCGTCTCAGACGCCCAGAACGAAAAGACTCCCAGGCCATCCGTCGGCGGCCGACAGTACTCGGACCACCGACAGGCGCACTCCAACTCGCTGCCCAAGTACGTGACGACGGTCGACTTGGAGAAGCAGGATGCTGCGCCCCAAGTGACTAAGAGCCGAGCCGCCAAGGGGACATGGCTGCGGTTTGTGACGTGGTTCAAGACGCGGCTGCTGCGCATGACGAGGGGCGTGCCTCGATAACGATGTCGACATCTTTCACACAGTTACATTCACACTCACACTCACATACACATTTATGACTTGGTTTTAGCACGGCGTTGGATCTTCTTCATCATCATGTCTTGCATGTCATGACTTATGCTTTGCTCTGCTATGCTCTGCTTTGGCTTTTATTGCGCATTTTTGATTTGCATCGGCTGTATACGCCCTATACGGATATGACGGCGTTTTTGGTACACTCTGGCTCTGCAAGGAATGTGTCTGGAGACACTTGGGTTTGGGTTCCTGGTTTCGGTTCAATTTAGTTCTGGCGATGTCTGGGGCATTTTCATGTCAGCAATGCATATCTTTAGTCACCCATCCGATTTGTTGTGCCGTGTCGTGCTTTGACAAGCGATTGCCTGCCCACATGTGGCGTCCCCACAGTCCGAGATTCGGGACAGGGAGAAGCCTCGGACGCATGGCCTGGCCTGGTACCAGATCAGGCCTGACCTGCTGTGTTGGTGTGGTATGTAGTTCATCGTGGGCTGATTGCTGTGCGCGACTCCAGTACCCGAACCACAGCGCTGGGTCGGAGATGTGCAATGGTGCAATACTTATCCCCGATAATAAACCGCCACACAACCGACCAACCCTGTCCTTCTATTGCTTGCTCCACGACGGGATACAAAGACGGCCGACTGCGACATGCTGTGCTTGCGTCCATGATCGCAATGTCGCTACGAAGCTTGCCCCGAGCTTCAATTGCTCTGCGGAGAGGCAATGCAGGTCTGGTGCAGAAAACCGTGGGTGTGGGGCGGATCACGCAAAAGAGATGGGTGGGCAACGATCAGAAACCGCCGAAACCTTTCAATGAGAACGACAAGCCCTTCTATCTACAGCTGCAGGAGAGTATCTATGAGCGAGTGCAGAGGGAAAAGGTGGAGCAGCTGCATGTCCAGACGCTGATGCCATCCTCAACCCGACGTGGCAGATGGGCAAATACTTTTACCGGTACCGCATACCCTTCCAGCCAATGCTGTATGGATGCAGAGACTGACATGAGCCCTAGCAATGATCGTCATAGGAGGAATGGCTTACTGGTTTGGCAAAAATGTGCCTCGCAAACCAGATCCCAGCTCGACTGAACCGCTTGCCACTGCGATCCCGCCCAAACACAATATCTCCGAAGCAAACATGGAAGCGGCATGGATTGACTTCCGCGACATCCTGGGTAGAGAGCATATTTCGCTCGAGAAGGCAGAGCTCGAGTCGCACGCCGGATCCTCGTGGTCCTCCCATCCCGCGGAGCCAGGCGATGTCCCATTTTGCATTGTCAAGCCAGGCAACACGGAACAGGTCAGCGCCGTCATGAAGATATGTCATGAGCGTAAAATTCCAGTTACGCCCTACAGCGGCGGTACAAGTCTGGAGGGGCACTTTGCTGCAACCCGGGGCGGTGTCTGCATCGACTTCAGTCGTATGGACAAGATTCTCAAGCTGCACAAGGAGGATCTTGACGTAGTTGTGCAACCTGCTGTGGGCTGGGAGCTCTTGAACGAAGAGCTGGCGAAAGAGAATCTCTTTTTCCCGCCTGATCCTGGCCCAGGCGCCATGATTGGTGGCATGGTAGGGACAGGGTGTTCTGGCACAAATGCATACAAATATGGCACCATGAAGGATTGGGTCCTATCGCTTACTGTTGTGCTTGCGGATGGCACAATCATCAAGACTCGCCAACGACCGCGCAAATCTTCTGCTGGCTACGACCTCACGCGCATGTTCATTGGCAGCGAGGGCACCCTCGGTCTTGTAACGGAGGCAACATTGAAAGTCACTGTCAAGCCGCAGCATACGAGTGTTGCCGTCTGTGCCTTCCCCAGCATCCGCAAAGCAGCGGATTGTGTATTTGGTGTTGTTGGCGCTGGCGTTCCCATCGCCGCTATTGAGATTCTGGATGACGTACAGATGCAATGTATCAATGATGCAGGTCAAACAAACAAGACGTGGAAGAACGCACCCACTCTCTTCTTCAAGTTTGCTGGGACGCCCAGCTCCGTTAAAGAACAAATCAGCCAGGTGCAAAGTCTGGCCAAACGCTCCGGCTCCGTGAGCTTTGAGTTCGCAAAGTCGGAACAGGAGAAGGAGGACCTTTGGCAGGCGAGAAAAGAGGCGTTGTGGTCTGTCATGGCAAAGACTGGGGGCAACGAAGACATGGCGGTCTGGACCACGGACGTCGCAGTGCCGATATCGAAATTACCACTAATCATCGAAGAAACCAAAGCCAAGATTGGGGAGAGCGGTTTACTAGGCAGCATTGTTGGGCACGTTGGCGATGGAAACTTTCATTGTAAGTTGGCCCATCCCCATCGCTCTTGCCTCACTAACACATGTAGCCATTATATTATACAACCGAAAAACAGACTTCGAAAAAGCGAAGCATTTGGTTCACGACATGGTCAAGCGCGCGATTGAGCTCGAGGGCACTGCGACAGGCGAGCACGGCGTAGGGCTTGTGAAACGAGATTATCTGCCCCATGAGCTGGGGGAGACTACTGTAGATGCGATGAGGCGGCTTAAGAAGGCATATGATCCGCTATGCTTGTTAAACTGTGATAAGATAGTTAGAGTAAAAGTACCAGGGAAGGGGGAGGTGGATGAGTGGTAGTGGTAGTGGTTGTATGTAGGATAGAAGATATTCTCACGCGAGTCATGTTCGAATCCTCATAACATCTCCCCGCCTCCCAAACCTACACACCTCACTCTCACCATGTAGTCTCTCAACCCATGCACCTTCAACTCGACAGCTTCAATGCCTACGCGCGCAATAAAGGCCATATTTTACACGCGCTTCCACCATGAAAAAGGTAGCCCTCGTCACTTCTTAGCTGTACCATGGCCCACTAATGCGCTCCCAGGTTCACGCGTTCTCCACCAAGTTCCTCCCGGCAGCATAACCGCAAGCAAATCCAAGTCGGCGCTCGAAGAACCGCTCTTTCCCTTCTCCTCTGTGACCCAATACATCATACCGCGCCAGCAGTTCTGTGACCGCCTGCTCACCTTCTGCTCAGACCACCAGCGCATCATCGGCTACCCAGTATGCATTCGCGAGGGCAAGTATAGCCGCAACGAATTCATATTCAATCTTGCGATTGTAGTGGGCGAGACCGAGCGCGACTGGGCCTGCTATGGCGAGGTGGTAAGGAAGCTGGGGCGCCTGTTGCGTGGGCTGGAAGAGCAGGGTGGCTTCTTGAGTTGCGAGGAAGAAGGCGTGTGGGACGATGAGAAGAGTTTGGATAACGATTTGGATATGGGTGCTGGAACCAAGGTGTATGCGCTGTGTGAGATGGTACTGGAAGATTTGAATAATTATGCGGAGTGTATGATGCCGATCGGTGAGTTGTCAACCTTCAAGTCCATGCGTGTGGGAAAAGAAGAACTAATCACATTGCACAGATGACTCGAATACTATCAATCTCAAGCTGTTTCCTACAAGGCCGCCTCCACCGCCCATCCTGGCTCATCAAGTGCCCCTCCTCACCATCTCGCTCACGTCACTCCAAGCACCCATATCATCCGATCTCACCCTCAATCGAATCCTCCCCTTTGTCAATGGCATAAACAGCATATCACGCATAGCCCAACTCGCCAACACTGATCTCTCACTTACCCGGAGGGCGGTACAACACCTGGCTTACTATGGCTGCCTCGTACTCCTCGACATCTTCAGTTTCTCTGCCATATACGCGCCCACAGCCGAAATCAGCGGCTTTATAATTGACGACGACGTCAAAGACGAATGCATCCGCTACATCCGCACGCCCCGTCTCCGCCTCGGCTCCGACGCCCTCACCATCCGCCTCAACTCCGATACGCAAAGCAAAAGCTCCATCTCCTCCTCTCACTCCAGCGCCGCCGCCGCCGACGACTCAACCTTCGCTCCACCCCCCCAAGACGACCCCATCTCTTACGACACCCTCATCCTCCTCTACACCTCTCTGCGCCAGGGCCTCACGCTGAAATCCTGGGTTCTACAAAACATCCATGCGCTCCACGCCATTGACGTCCGCCGTCTCATCACCTTCGGCATCATAAAAGGCTTCCTCTACCGCGTCCATAAATACGCCATCGCCTCGTCAACAATGCCCCCCGCCCCACCCACCTCCCTACAAACGTCCACCACCGCCTCCGTCGCTAATCCTGATACGCACCATGCGCGCGGCGCGCTAGGCACTGGCGCACAACTGGGCACCCTGTGGGGTGGCAAGGAGGCGCTGCCGCTCTCAAGGTTTTTGGATGGCTTGCATTGCTTCGATGAGATTTGCACCGAGTTGGGGGTTGCGGAGAAGGTGGTCGAGGAGAGGGTTAGAGGTGTGGGAGGGGAGGGTGGGGTGATTGTGCAGCGGTGAGGGAGATGAATGTGTGTGTGTGTGTGTGTGTGTGTGTTGGATCATCAGCATTTCATTCCGGGCGGGGTTGACGACTGGGTAGATGTCAGTTGCGCGCTTGGTTAGCTTTACCTTGTTTGGCTACCGCATTTCTGGCTATGTCAGTACACGTGTGAAGCCAGTCATGCGGTTAGTGCTAGTTGGCGTAGCGCGCAAGCCTCCTGCATGGTCGAAACTGCCCGGCTGCTTCAGAGAAAGCGTGGCAGTATTAATGCATGCAATCTGTGTGTCTTTTTATGCTTACTTTGCGTTTTCCATCCTAGTGTACCAGACCGAGATAAGGCTGAACGAGCTTGCTGTTTGGTGGAGAGAAGGCTTTCTGGTCGACGAAGACTGTCCTTGGCTTTAATTTGTATCAATCGTTCACGTCTTGGATTATAAGCTGTGTCGCTGCACTTTTGGAGTCGGTGTTGCCGCTGTTTAGTATACCCGCCCAAGGGTATGCGAATATCTTTTACATGAAGTCATCCTT
Source organism: Ophiosphaerella narmari (assembly GCA_028456235.1). Classification (NCBI taxonomy): domain Eukaryota; kingdom Fungi; phylum Ascomycota; class Dothideomycetes; order Pleosporales; family Phaeosphaeriaceae; genus Ophiosphaerella; species Ophiosphaerella narmari. The sequence continues at coordinate 605,462 of JALNQA010000014.1, read as the reverse complement.
CTCATTCTCGTTGATTGCTATGTTCCTTCTTCTCTCTTTAAGTGAAGCGTATCGAGCATGACGCATCCTAGAGTCCTTTTACTTACTGGGGATAGTGCTGGCGACCATAATACCCAAAATGGCACCGAATAGTAAGTTCCTCTTTACAGCTGCTTCTAAATATGCAAAGTATGAAACAAGCTAACACCATACAACCACAGCTGTCGAGCTCCATTGGGAATTTGGTCGCGGGTTTTCGGAGACTCTATTATTGGTATACCGTTCTTGCGCTCTGTGTTCTCAGTCTATGACTATATTACTACTAATTTGTACTCGGTACAGCCACGGCTAGGGCTTGCGAGCACCGTGGATGCCGAAAAGGCTAGGGCGAGATATCCTGAGCTAACCCATGCCGCAAGAAACCTAACTTGCATAGTACGTAATTCTCGCATGTGAATCAACCATCCTTTGGCCCTATACCAGCCACCTTCCCCGAAATCAACTAATATATTTCCGCAAGCCACTCGCAATCTAATTGCGACATAATTGCACCCTCATTGGACAAAAGCTTACCTCAGGAAGTTTCCATTACAAATTCTGGGGGACAAGAGTTTCTTCAAGCAGACGCCTCGCCTTTCATTAGTTCTTGATCCCACGGCGCAACTCTGAGAATTCAATCGGCTACTCTTGAGCTGCATTTTCATGCATTCTTCATATATTCTAATAACGAACCTATTTGACCTCCGGATATGCCTACAAGACTTCACATCGAAGTTTCAAAACGATGGTTGGCTAAGTGGAGTGTACGCTAGCTATTTGAGGCACACAGGGCTTATACAGCGCTTATTCAAGGCGTTCTTTTTGAAATAATGACTTTTCTAGCCCATATACAGAGTTTCAAAGTTGAGCATCATTTAAAGGGGATGAGAGGGGCAGGTAAAGGGAGTGGATGTGTGAATTTACAGCGGTCATGAGGTTGTCGGCTGGTAATCTTACATGATTCTTATTGCAGGGGTTACATTTAGTTTTGAGAGGTTTAGTCCGTTTGAACTGAGCTTAAGTAAATCTTTATATTAAAACTTTTACTGGTGACTGTAATGCTCGAGGATTGATTCTGTTCAATCTCACTACTTCACTACTCGCGTATATTACCTGTTATCAAAAATGGGCGAGTTAAAGCCGAGTCTTAGAGGAGTCCTCGCAATGTGCTATCAGGCTAACCTCTAAAACTTAGCCTTTGAGATAGACGCTGCTTAACTCGAGAACGCCCAATAGCCAACCTTGAAAGCTACCTGCAAAGTACCCTCAAACCCAAAAAGCAAAGAATCAATCAAGGCGCGTTCTAGAAGCCATACCTTTCTGCCTTTCCCCAGGCGAAGTTGGTCAACCACCATGTTTATAATTGGTGGCTGCCGTCTTTTTGGCTAATGCTATTTATAATACTTATTTGTTACACTCATTGTTATACCTAGGCAACCACGGCTTTACAACTCACCACAGGTCATGGCTCCCTCCTCGCAGTTGACGTAAATGCTCATGACATAGCAACCATGTATTCCATTGGCCGTCATCTCGGTAATTGGCGGACTGCCTCGTCTAGAGATCAAGAACTTTTCTATATTTTCGACGAAGATGAAGTGAACCCATTTACTCGACAGGGAGTTCTCGATCCCATTCATTTCAACGCGACATGGAATGGTAGGATGACTTTGCCATCAAGTGGAAAAAGATGACCATCGAAGGGAAGTATACATACAAAGCACTTAGCGAGTTATTTGGCATTATAGCTTGCATGATTTGTATAGTAGCAACCTTGGATGCTTTTGTCGTAAGATGAATAAGAACCTCTTGCTTCCTTCGCCTGGCGCTTCAGCTCACGCGCCACGGGCTTTGGTCGCGACAAATGAATATTTAGATGTGTTTGGTGACGAAAGTAAATCTTTGAATAGAAGGTACTATAGTCCATCGTTTTCTACAAGCTAATCTTATCTGCTATCATTGCGCGCAACGCTGTTCTTCCTAATCAGTTTCCTCGTGTAGGCTTTATTTAGCGTCACTACCTCACGAAACAAATTGCAAAACAGGTAAATACTACGAGATGCAGCGCCGAATGTGTGTCTTTCCAGACCTAGTGATCAAAGCCGCCGATCACTTCTTACCTTTTGATTGTGCTGACGGCGTAGTCATCAAAGTTGCATTTTGCTATAAGCTCTAGTTTAGGTATGAAGTATATGATCCTGTATCAGGCAACTAGCTTTGAGTTATGATGAGAGAAATTATACAAGCAAATGTATGCGTGGGGCATTGATGAACTGGACGAAGCTATACACCTTTGACTTCAACAACTGTCTCCTTTCGTACATGTATGCTACTCGAATCTATCTCTTGCACTCTTCCTAGATATCTCCAGTCATTTGCTTCGCTTGAAATCATAGTATGAACGCCAGTCGAAGTATCCTCTTGCCCATAGTCATCGAGGTGACCATTCTCGGATTCCGCTAGTTGATGTGTTGAGCTAGTTTCATCGGCCTCCCTTGCCTTGTCCGTTTTCGTAATCGTGGCCATTCTGATGGTATTTCCTGGTCGGCTAACCGGCTGGCTACTGAAAACGGCACTCGGGAATAAGTCAGGAAATACGCGTCGAATAATAGGCCGTAGCAACGGACAAGAGCCTGGAAAAGGTTCATTAGTGCAAAACGCTGGAGGACCTAATTTATAGTGTATGTTTCTTACCAGAAACAGTTGCAATATTGACTTCAACTGCTCCCCAGACACAAAACATCGCATAGTCGTAGGGAAGCTGTCCTGTATCCGCGGGCCATTGGATCAGTATAACCAATACAATACATGATGCAATGCATACACTGTGCTCTATATAAGTCTTTGTTATATGGGAATAGATTAATTGACTTACATCGTTCCGAGAAGAAAAAACCCAACAATGGCGAGCTTTTGTTGAAGGCGCAGGCGGAGTTTGAACACGGGGACTATGGGAAGAACAAGAATGGCAACGTCTAGCAGGAAATGGGCTGTGATTGTACCAAGGAAGAACTTTTCACTGTCGATTTTGCAAACCTTATCGATGATAGTTTTGTCCCAGATTGCTTGCGTAGGAACACAACGAAAGGTCAGCATAAAGGTCCGTAAGATCCACCATGCCGCCGAGGTAACCAGCAAACTCAGGATAGGTATCCGAATAACCGAGAGCTTGAAGAGTCGCCAGTAAAATGACAGAATTGAGATCTTCGAGCAAGCTAGTGAGGAGGCATAGCATAGCGAGTTGAAGAATCCTAGTATTCTAGCATGGTACAATATATCCTCTCGGGTAATTTCATCGAGTGTCTGGGGCATGCGCTTTCCGAGCGACCAGTGTAGAGTCCCTGAAGGGTTGTTGTAAGCAATCTGTACGCTTCCTAATGGGTCTTGATGGATTGATTTACATTCTATCAAGATAGCACAGTAACCAGTCGCAAAGACCTGTATATCGGTATGCTATTAGCATAGAGTTTCTGCAAAGAATGAATGATTTCTTACAAAAGCTAAGATAGCAAAGTAATCATCAAACCACCAGTCGACCCTTGTTAATCTTCGTGCAATCACTCGCATAACTAGGGTCGCGAAGGCGGCAAACCATGTCACGCAAATGCTAGCGTAAATATCGCTCTGTAGACTAGCCATCGTACGTGTTCAAGAAGCCCAATGGGTATTCGAAGGGACAACTACTTCTGTGTCGGCGAGACATCTCCACTTTATCTGCCAGACATGGACATATGGCAACCAGCTCTCGTCTAAACTCAATCACCGCCACCTCGTACACACGATAAGATACGCGAATCATGGGTAGGAGGTGCGGCTTCTCCAAGATCGTCAACGCATTCGTAATGGGTTTGGCTCCTGGCTCATCATTGGACCTTGCGGCGTGAGCCGAGTTTCGAGTTCGTTTGCGAGGACAAGGTTCGCGCTATCGCATCACTCACGCTAGCCCCAGACCCGGCACAGTTCAGCCTTTTCACTAGCTCCCGCGATCAACAAGCACATACTTTCGATCCCACACACGAAATGCATCCATACGTAATAAACAACGTCTCATTTTTCATCCAAACTCTGTCCATCCGAAGTGTACCCTTGCATAGCTCCTGTCGAACACTCTCTGTGATTCTTTGTGCATCAGTCTCGCCGCAAGACTTGCCGTGGCTTGATAACTCCGACTCTGCCACTCCTTTCAATTGGATCGCTTAAATCTGATTCTTCTGATTCATCACGGCTAGCGGATTGCCTAGTGCACTGGTACTGACAAAAACGCACCCTTCGTGTGAGTACGAAGCCGGCTCGGGTGGTCGTTTGCCGCTGTATGGCTCATCAGCTAATAGTTGGTACTGTATGGTTTTGTGGAAATATAGGGTCTGTGGGCAAGACTCTCCGGTATATCCATCCTAGTTCGTCTCGGACAATTGTAACGTAAAGCTTTGCTTTGCCGTGCTCTAATTCCCACTCCCCTAAATAGTCAAACGCTAGAGGGGTGACGCGAATCGCGTACTCTGACAGGGCCTAGTTGAACAATAGCAAGGGAGGATAAAGGCCCGTGTCAACACAGGCATCGGAAATGCCTCAGAAATAGAGGATAGCGGCCATTGATTGGCTCCGTTGCTCATTGTAAATTGTATCCGGCCGTATTGTCGGCGACTTTTTGATCCGAATGCTACCTCTACCAGCCACACAACTTGGAATCGTGCGGTCTAGACAGGCTAGTGTTCCGCTGAGGAGTGCAGCTATAAAAGATTTGCCAGGCTTTTACAATCTGATAAAAAAGTCTATCATGGCACAGCTGCGTTTTGAAGCGGGCATGCTTGCTTTCATTATGTCCACCCTTGGGGTCCCAGTCTTTCGTACGTCACCCCGAGGACTTATTATACCCTGCCGTATAAGTTGCAACTCTGACTTTGCGGAATGGAATGAATGTTTTGATAGATTGTATGCCGCAAATCTTGATCAGTTGACGAGGGAACAAACTTACCTTGCCCACATCTCTTATACTATCATTTTTATTAATGTCTTCGAAATGTAGATCGTAATATAGAACCGCTGGGTCTACGTTATAGGTTCCTCCGAAAGGATTAATTTCAAAGGAAAGAGGAAAAGGGCTGAACCACGTTCAAATACGAGCGAAGATCCAGCGAATATAAATCACCTCTATGTATCTGGATACATATCAAAACAAATAGGCAATATCTACCCCACCCTTGCTAGAGAGGGCTAAAGACTCGCTTTTGAATAGCAAATCAGTATATTTCGTTTATTAGAATGGAAATGGCACTCAATACTAATCTGCCAATAAAATCAGCTTCGATCTCTTCGCACAGTTCCTTGCCTTATATGAGGATAACTATCGTTTAGCGCCTAGGTAAGAATTATGTCCCGATCCTTGATAGAACCTGAAGAGTACTTTTTGAATATATTTAAGCCCAATATAAATCTAAAAGTGT